>JAPYYV010001516.1:0-24380 GCA_030522625.1 Copidosoma aretas | reverse complement strand
GAATCAGCTCTAATGGTGTGTGCGAGCACACGAAAGAAAAGAGAAGGATGCACTAATGCGTAAATATAGATATGTGAGCTGTGTAATATACAGCAACAAGGTAATAGTGTGTGCGTGTGCAAGGGCACGACAACAGCAGCCGCACTAAATAGTATGATGCTCGAAAGCACCCATGCCCAAAGGAGAAAGAGAGAACGCACGAATGTGTTCAATTTTTTGGCTGCGTGCTCGAAAGCAAACACAAAGAAAGAGGCACACGAACGTGCTTGAATGTATGTACGTGCGCGTACGAGAAGGGAATGTACGCATGCATGCACGTACTGATGTGTATGCTATTCGAGTGTAGTTTTTCTTTTATTATAGTTAACACGTGTGTATGTAGCGCGAGCGCAGAGGAGCGTTGAGCAGCTTGACCAGCCTCTACAAGAAGCGGAAGCGTACTGAGGAGAGCGCTCGTGGCTGCTCTGCGACTATAGATTAGTACGCGGCTCGCGAACAGTGACGAGACAATCCCTGCGTCACACGGTAAATGGACGAAGCCTAAGTTTTCTTGCAAGTCGCGCTGATGATGCGACTATAAGCTAGGGTGAATCCGGCACAACCTTCTGCAGTAGTTTCGTCTACAGAAGTTGTTTCGACTACGTGCAGAGGCATCTTTAGAAGATTTTTTTCTTCCCGCTATAAAAAAAAATTAAAAAAAAAAAAAAATGACTGATTAAAAAAAAAAATTATTTACTGCTTATTAATTAATTTGTTTTCATATTTGATTTCTTATATACATTAATAATTAATTATTCATTTCATTGAATAATTTTGTTCGAAACTTTGAAAGCAAAGTCTTACAATATTTTACCGTACGTAAAGGCATGGGAAAAGAGAGAGCCTACTTATTCTTTCGAAATTTTTTCATTCGTAAGTAAGGTGATTTTTTAAATTATAGGGTACTTCTTTTAGCGCGTTATGCGATGGAGTAAATCAAAAATTTAAAAATTTTCACCATTAATAAATATGTGGTGGAAGTAAATTTTTAACTTTAATTTAATTTCTAAAAAAAAAAGCCACGAGCTCTCTTTTTGAGGCAGTTACTCTCAATTACTCTCATATTGTGGTTTATAACTTACGTTTGATTTACATTTTCATTTCTTGTTTATTAATATGTTTATTAAAAAATTTGTTCTTATAGATTTGATTCATGATATACATTAATAAATTATTTATCTTATTGTTTCATTTTTTTTTCAAAACTAAAAGCAATGTTTAACATTATTATATAATACACACATAAAAACACTAGTTATTATTATTATTTAAATACAAAAAACAATTACAAAACAGTTTTTGCATGCTTGGCGGATGGATGCAGACGCCCAATATTTATTCAACGGGTTGTTATCATTACTTAACCCCAAACTATTTGAAAATATGCGATATCTTAAAAAGGAAGAAAGATAGACCAAAAATAACAATTCTTATAGGTATTCTAAAGGGAAAGAAAATCATCGCGGAGCACTAATAAAGAGGTGTTAGTTGATGTAAACACATAACCTCAATTTTCAGTGTTTTGGATGGACGGAAAAAATTCTTCTTGTGTTATGGAATTGAAATGGGAAAATTAAAAAAAAAATAATTGAATGTTTAGAAAATCATGACAAGTATGCAGAAATAATTATTTTCTTACCGTGGGCCCAAGGTGCAGCAGAGCCTTTTCGCCCTCAGGCCGCACTTTGGGTCCTTAAAACTACTTTGCGCCCACGGGCAGAAAAAATTTTTCGGCCCTCCGGGCCCAAAATTTTTCTGCCCTAGGGCGCAAACTATTTTCTCCGGCCCAAAGTGTGCCCACGGGCGCAAAAGTGCACTTTGCGCCCTCGGCAAGAAAAGTAATATACGAGACTTGGGCACAAAAGTAAAACAAGTGCACCCTTCGGGCGCTCATTTTTTTACTTTCTGCCCTAGTGGCGTAATGTACTATTACCGTTTTGTGCACACACAACCTCAAAATATCCGAAAATACGCAATATCCTGAACAGAAAGCCAGTGAGGCGAAAAATAACAATTTTTATGGGTTCTCCATAGGGTAAGTAAACATCGAGGCGGGCAAATAAAAAAGTTTTAATCGACGCTAAAACATAGCCTTCATTTTCCTAATTTCGAGTATATCTCGGTATAAGGTGACAACAAATTTCGAAAAAAATTGCAGCAGGTTAAGGATATGAATACAAACACGTACAAATTATTCTATAATCATTTTGATACAAGATAACCTTAAAAAAACATGAATAACGCTATTTCTCGACGCGAGCGCAAGACAGACCAAAAATGACAATTATCACAGGATCCTAAAGGGTAAATTAACATAGAGTCGGACGAATAGAGAGGTTTCAGTGGACAACCACACCCCATTACTGAATATCTTTATTCTAACGATAATTGCACAACCTTTGATACATCAAAGTGGGTTACTCAAAATATTATTTCACAATACGTACATCCACATTCATATATTGTCTGCTGAAGAAGTATAACTTCATACTTGGGTACCTAAGCACCCAAAACTGATTTTTTTGCACTACCGCTTATAATTATTAGTTTGTATGGCGGTTATTATTTTATGGCGGTATGTTATGTCGTACTAAAGTATGAAGATCACACTTACAAGTAACAACGGTAGTCAAATAAGACAGAAATCAAAACACAGAATTGTACATGACTTTGCTGAATATTAGTTGTACCTACTAGTACAGTCAGTTGTCAAATAAGAAATTTCAAAGAAGTGACACCTACGAATACACTCATCAGAAGCAATAGCAAGGAGCGCGTTATTTATGTTTTGATAAAGCTTTCCATAAGCCATTGTAATTTTTATTTAATTCACCAATGTCATCTTTTCTGTTTAACGTATTACTATTCCTCAAGCTTACTATTGGTGGTAATAATAATCGCGAGCCCCCTTGTGGTGCAAGCTCCTCGGCACGTGCCTACGTAGCCTATGCTTAAATTCAGCCCTGCTTATACGCTCCCTGATATTGGCAAGACCAACTGTCTCCTGGCCGATGCGCCTGCTTTAAAATATTTCTCAAGTCTTTCTGCCTTGGGGTTACACAGCTCTGTTGCTGCTTTATTTCTTACTCCTCTCGGTCCACCTCTTCTTTTATTTCGAATGACCTATATACCGCCTTTTTTGTTTTTCTTCTGTGTGTTCGGATGGCTAATTTACTCTCGCTCATTGTCCACCATATTAACTCTGGCTCGAGCTAACCTCTGATACGCCATTTTGTTTACTTTTCCTTTGCCCTTGCCAATTCACGCACTTTGCGCTAGCTATTACTTTTATACATCTCTAGTTTTACCAAATTTACTTTTCATTACAGTTTTTCACGAATTAAGCCCTTGGCAGAAGTAAAAGACTCGCTTGAATACATTTGACTTTACGTTCGACCGTCAAAGCATTCCGACACTATCCAACAAAACGGCAAGAGGAGGGAAAAAACCAGATATTTGAGTTAAAAAGCTCAAACTTGAACTTGAAAGAAGTAATACAATGGATAAAAGGAGTTCGAGAAGGTAAGCTACTAGAATTAATAAAGGCAATAATCAAAAGGGATGGGTTGCATGAACTCCATAATCAGGATCAATGACGAAATGATAGTAGGTACAAAATTGGCGTATATAGTCTAACGCGTACGCGAAGTACTGCAAACAAAGGAGGAATATTCCGATTGAAAGGAGTACTCATGGATGGCGGCGGAGATAGTGCTAGGCGCGGCAGCAGGGTCATTTGGAATTTTGAAATGGGCAGCTCCGATAATGCTTAAAGGGTTGAGAATGTTCATAGGTTGACAAGAGAGTAACAGCAGACGCATCAACTCCGTGCTGGAAGACTTGTCTGCGCACAGAGCGACAGCTAACGAACGAGAAGCAAGAGTGCTGTTGGGTGAGTGGGTGAAGTCAGAAACCAGGAAGCAGCCGGCCTAGTCAGCAAATAAGACGCGACCTTTGCAATGAACAATGTAAATATATATACATACATAAACATGTGGAATTAAAGAAAGAAAAAAAAAAAAAATTAGCATAAAAAAAGAGAAAGAACATAATAACAATCATAATAATAGACATTTTAATTCCAATAACATAGATGTACATATGTACGAATATTAGTAAGTAAAAATGTAAATTTTGTGTGAAAATGTAAACTAAAAATATTGTATGTAAACATACGAAATTAACTGTAACAAAAGCAAGTAAATGTCAACAAGTAAAGTTGAAGTTTAGATAGAAAAAAAAATATTGTAGAGAGGGCACCGTAAACAAGAAAAAACTATGTCTACTCAAAGAATATTTGTCTATTTACAACGCATGAATAACATGACCCAAATGGATAAACACACACATACGCGCGAATAAATAAGGTCATCGAGGATAATGACCGCGTGACCTCGGACGTGTGACGCACAGTAGCTAGAGGCCCTTGTAACTTCGCACCCTAAGCTCTGTTCCTGCGCCCACAAGCAGACCAACCTGCAGTCCTGTACTGCCCAGGTACTAGAAGGAAGACTAAGCTACTCTCTCTCCCCGTTCGCTCTTCGAAATTAACACCTCGTAAGCGTCTGCTCTCTCGTATAATCACTAATAAAAGGTTACCTTGTTTCATCTCGCGGGTATTCATTTCCTTAGCACCCCGAAGCTCCGCATTTTCCACATAACAGATTAACGAAATAACACTGTAAGTTAGTTCTAAAATCTGTAAGAGATGAGAATCTCTACGCTTACGCAAGATAGAAAATTTATTTGTAACAACATTGAACTGTTTTAATTATAGGTAAAAAAAATACAATTCTTATCAATTCTGTAATCAATAATTGTATTAGGCGATTTACAAAATATTTAATTTTTGTAACGCTATTATTTTTTTTTTTTTACATAAGCATTCATTCCTTTAAATCATGTAAAGCAATATTAAATAAATAGTTTCGAACTGCCTTATATTATTTTAGCGCTAGATGCGGTGAACTGTAAGGAATAATGAATATAAGTATATTATATTACTAGACCAGCTAAGTTGGAATAATGTGAGAAATTTTTTTCGTTTAATAAAATAAAATCAGCAATCATACCATTGATAAAAATATGCGATTGATTTAATCACTGCCTAAGTATGTGCGTGTGTTTTTAAGGGAGGCGGTTACATCTGATAAATGTTGTAATCAACGATCAAAAGTTTGGCTAAGTCGTTTTTTTCCCATATTTCTGTGGATAAACACTAAAAACTTGTACATAATTGGACTTGTGCAATAAATGGTCCACTATCACAGGGACGTGGATGCCGTAAACAGAACAGAGATATGAATATTAAAAAAATGTATACTGTGGTCTTTATATGAGATGACCGACTATAACAGGAGCATAAATAGCACATACAGTAAAAAAATATTGGTGACATTAGTGTAATTAGTTGAAAAAATAGAAAAGCATAATATCTTAAACATAAATTTAGCGAAGCTGCAGATACATATAAATATGAATATTTTATCGAAATTAAGCAAATGTAGTGTAAACATTTCGGACAGCATGTAAGAAAAACAAAACATACGTAGGAAGAAAAAAGTTTAGCTATTTCTGACCAAGACGAAGGCAGCATAAAATTATTCAAAACTTTAATTACAGCTAAATTTTAATAGAGTCTGAAATATATATTTTTATATTTTTATATATTATGAGGCAAGGTTATAATACAATAATAGTATTTTTTCAGCATTTTTCTACGGATCTTTAAGATGTAAATCTTGAATTTTCTCACGTGCCGTTCCAAATTGTGTAAATAAACAACAAGTTCATCATAATTTTATTGATTCATGAGTTTAGACCAACATTACTAGTGATTATTAAACGTTTGTTTAATCAGTTTCCTCCTTCTATAATACAATTTCAATTGGTATAACATATTATTTTCTTAAAGAAATTAATATTGCTATAAGTAATCTTAAATAAAAGTTTTACACAAAAATATTGGATTTTTCAAAAATATATTTTCAAAATAATTGTTTTAGTAAGCATGTTATGATCATTAACTTCAAAGTTTTGTACTGTATTTCTCAATTTTTTATTATATTTTTATTCTGTTATCTTATCTAGGCAAGTGAACCAAAAAAATTGACCAAACCGTTCGAGCTACAGAGAATGAAAGAAAGCCAGGCAGGATAAATACAAAACAGACGTACCAGTAGTCATATGTTTACACTCATTAGCATAATAAATAGTAAATTTAAATATGGCGGGGTCGATTTTACGTGGAATTCATAGATATGTAAACAGCATTCGATAGAGAAAGTAGGCAAATTTTAATGGAAAAAACGGAAACTTTAAAATTTGCGAGGAAGTGTCTAAGAATGCTAAAAGAAATAAACAGACACACAAAAAAAAAGTTGTAACAGATAGTTTTAAAACAGGAAGTAGAGTTAAATAGAATTATCAACTGAGCCTCAGCTTATTTGATATTTATCCCGAAGATTTAGATAAAAGAGAGGCATAATAAAACAAAGAGCAGGTATGCACTATGGACAGGTATTTTTCAAATCTTTATACCTACTTTGGTGCTCTGGGAAGCGTCTAGTATAAATTGCCTTTAATAAAGTTTGTTTATTGTGAGTCAACAAATGTTGTTACGTGCTGATTATACTATTTCTTTCTCCATAAAAATAATGTAAGACCAAAAAAATGTAAACCAACTGTGAAAGTACAATGGGGAAGCTTGAGTTGTGGTAATGCAAAAAGAGCAGGCAATAAAAGATACCATGACAAGAGGTGGCGGGCATGCAAAAAATGACCATATAGCATGGAACATGTATCCAGCCATGGAAAATAAAGAAAAAAATTAGCGTTAGATGGGACAGAGAAGTACAAAGATAGGGTTTATCAAAAACCAGAAATAAAGTTATAGATAAGATGCTAGAACTATTAGAAGTGGATCCGATTAAGGGTCTCTGCAGATTGAGTAAAGAAATAGACAATATTAAGTGTATAGAGAGCTGAAATTATACGAAGTAAAATTTAAAAGAGGATTAAGAAATGTTATTTATCGCTGTCTCTAAATTCTTTATGATAAAAGTAAGCAGTATAAGTGTGAATTTGTTGTAAATGTAAAGCGAGAGTAGGTCGGATAAAACAAATAGATAAACTAGCCTGCATGGAGGGCTGACACGTAATGTAAAAGCCTACAAGCAAAGAAGCGAGGAAAGTTTGTTTTGCGGATAAGTCAATACGCGCGAAAACGCACGAGATTATCTCATAGGAAAATATGTGTAAAAAGAATTTGTAAATTCTATACATTGAAAATGAATCAATACAACTACAGACATTTTTAAAAAACCTTTGAATAAACATTATTAAATAAAACTTAATTGTAAGTTATGGATTTGTGTCGAACGGTAGGTGCAGCCTCCTGTAACTTCACGCAATAAGCTCGGTGACTGCGCGCACAAGCGGACCAACCCGCAGTCCTGTACTGCCTGGATACTAGATGGGGGACTAAGCGACACTATCTTCCTGTCTGCCCTCCGAGAGTGACACCTTGTACGCGACTGCTCTCTCGTATAATCAGGAATAAAAGGTTAAGTTGTCTTAACTCGCGGATATTCATTTCCTCAGCACCCCTAAGCTCGTCATTTACCATATACCAGGGAGTTGTAGATAACCCAACCTCTAACATTTTGGTGCTCGACGTGGAGGCGAGAATTGTAAACGAAAAAAAAATTAAAGTAACTTTTTCCGCTTTTGTCGCTGGGAAGCACCTGTAGTGTAGTACGTTGAAAATAAAAAGAATTAACGTGAGTAAAACCAACAGTAAAAAGCTAGTACGTGACTAGTGATTGGTAAAGAACAGTAAAAAAACGACACACGTGACTAGTGATTGCTAAAATAAGCAGAGAAAAGCAGACCAGCATAGCGATTGATTAAAGGTGCTAACCGCATTGCAGCAATCCAGGAGGCAAAAATCGCCAGAAAGTCGAACGAGGGAGAACAAGGAGATGGGACAACGCCACGCTACGCACCAACGAAAAGAAATGTTTGTGATAAAAGGGACCAACGTGGCCACCGGAAATCTGATAATAGTCCTGATCGTAGCAGCAGTCTAGGCAAGGTAGAAAATCAAAAATAATAATAATAATAACGATAAATAAAGAAAAAGTAAATCAAGAATACAAAGAATAAGAAAAAAAGGAGACAATCTAGGCTCCAGTAGAATTGTGTGAATCGTCTTCCATCAAGGTGATGTATAAAATAGATAAATAAAAAAAAAAAAAATCCATGGAGTGATCGATTTAATCGAGAGAGTCACGGCAATAGAAAGTAAATCGTAGAAAAATGTGGAAGTCATAACGGACGACAAAGTATCGTTCAAATTTTGTCACGACCCCGAGGCGGTAGAATAATTAAGATAGGCGTATAAAAAGACAAAAGACTTCGTAGAAAAAATCCTTAAAGGCATAAAAACAGTCATGTTGAGGGACATCATGTTGTTTGCAGCAACACTCGAAGAGCACGAAGAACGTTTTAAACGATTAGTATAAAGACTGGCAAAGGCAGACATGACCATATAACCAAAGAAATGTTAATTCCTGAAGATAGAAGCAGAAGTACTTGGTCATGCGGTTGGAAATAGAAAGATAAAGACAGACCAAAAAAAGTTCGAGGTAGCAAGAAAATACCCTAGACCGACGAATGCAAAAACGGTAAAATAGTTTCTGAGTTTTGCCGTGTATTACAGGAAATTCATAAAAGACTACGCGAAGTCAGTGCGACCATTGTTAAAACTAATGAAAAAAGACGGAATTCAAGTAAGATGAAGAACAAGAGGACGCCTTTAAGACATTTGTCGATGCTTTATGCTCGGAACCCGTGTTGACAGCGCCTAACTTAAGTAAGACGTTTTACGAGGGTATGATTTCGATATCGTATACCGTCCAGGTACCCTGAACAACGAACCGGACGCACTTTCGAGGAATCTAGTTATAAAATAAGGCGAAAAGAACCCAGAATCACCGCGTACAGAGCTGTACCAAATGGTCAATGAACAAGAGAAAGAAGAGGGGCTAATGATTGACGGTCCACCAGTTCGCATATTTAAAATCCGAAAAAAGCAAGAGTACGAGTAGACGGTAAGTTAAAGACGAAAGAACGGTAATAAAAAAACGTAGGGATGGAAAGTGTTCAAAGGAAAAAGTAATAACAGACAAAAATCAACAAGTGGAAGAGGAAATCTTAACGCAAGGGCCAAAGAACGAAAAATTGAGACACATGACAAAGGTAAAGGGATGGATAAAAGGAGTATGAAAAACAACTACGCCCTACGAAGTTATAGCAAAACAAACAAGACTTAAGCAGAGAAAGAAAAGACAAAGGCAGCGAGACACACTAAACGGACTGAGACCAAAATTTTCCATCACCCCAAAAACGACCACACAGGGCAACCAGACAAAAGCAGTCAACGGTGAAGTGCAGTCAGAAGAAGCCGATACGAGGACTTGGAGATAATGAATTCACATTTGGAAAAGCCCGAATACAGGATAAGTGAAGAGAACAATAAAGGAACACACTCAAAAAGTAGTAGCGCTCTCAGGGATCAATTAACTAGAAATTAAAGCCCAAAAGCATCGATTAATCTTGCTGGCGTTCTAGAGGGTAAAGGTAATACAGGTAAAATCAAAGTTTTTATCGACATAAGGGGCAGAAAGGTAGGTGAAAGACCAGGAGTCAGGATTGATGTACAGAAAGTAGGGGATAGTGGTAGTGACGTAAGCAAAAATGATAACCAGCCCAAGGAACAGAATAGAAAAGCAAATATAAAGAATGTAAGAACGGAAAACAAAAGTGAAAAAGAGAAAAATAGGAGTAGGATCAACAGCGAGGGAGCAAACCTTCCGCGGGATGATCAAGGAGAAAGACTATCTTTAATTCGTTAGAAAACTCCCATGGCAGCAGTTGATTTTAGTAATGACAAAATAGGAGAAAAGAACACATACAATTCAAACAAAGCGCTTACGAAGCAGAAGCGCGGATTAGACGGAAATTGTGCAGAGCCTTGGAAAGAGTGGCAGATAGTAGATGTTAGAGGCGATGGTAACTGCCTGTTTTACAGCCTTATGTTGTTTGATTTAGATTTTACAGGAAAACAGTTTAGGAAAATCTTGTTGCATTCGAAACATGTTGATTACTGCATCGATCTATAAAACACTAGAAAAATTTAAAGACAAAACTAAAAATCAGGGGATGGAGAGTGTATTTTTGGAATACCCCAGGAATTTAAAGAGAACATCTGTGTGCACTATATATATAAATCAGCATAGACCGCTGATGTGTCAACATTACACAGGGATGGAAGGGGCAGAATACGAGCACATGCTGTATGAGCTGGAACACTATCAAGCGCTCTGAGAAGAACGGCGATAACGCCATAGGCCAATAAACATGTTTATGAAAGTTCAAGTGAAGATAGTGTAGTAGTTCGGGATGCGAGAAGAGCGACACTGAGAAAAAGAAAGAAAAGTCAGTTTTTAAATACAAGACAGAAAACAAAAGAGGATACCTGGTAAAGAATAACTGAAAGCAGAATACCGATCATGAGACGAGCAAGTAATTAGATTTTGAATTAAGAGAGACACAAGATCCAGAAAAACGCGATCTTCAGCCACCCACAGCGGAAGCACCGTATGAGCCAAGTTCAGTAGCGGAGCCAGAAAATCGGAAATACCTGAAAATCAGATAGGCAATAAAATTGTCGAAAGAGTTGATGATAAAGAGGAAAACGGCAAAAATTCCCTGAATGATAATATATAAAGACAGAGTGGCGATGACTGTACGGATTACGTCTGCCTTTGCCGTCTTTATAGTAATCACTTTGAACATTCATCGTGCTCTTCGAGTGTTGCTGCAAACCAAATGATGTCCCTCAAGATGACTGTTTTCATGCCTCTGAAGATTTTTTCTACTAGGTCTTTGGTCGTTTTATTCACCTTACTTAATTCTTTTACCGCCTCGGGGTTATGACAAAATTTTCACGATACTTTGTCGTCCGATATTACTAATGAATTTTTCTTCGTTTCGCTTTCCATTGCCGTGACTTTCTCGATGAACATATTTGCCACTGGATTTTTCTTTTTTTTATTTATCTATTTTACGCTTCTCCTTGATGGGGAGACAATTTACACAATTCTACTGGAGCCTAAAGTTTCTCCTTTTTTCTTATCCTTTGTATTTTTGCTTTACTTTTTTTTATTTACTATAATAATTATTATTTTTTTTGTTATTCTACCTTGCCTGGACTGCTGCCACGATTAGGACTATTATAAGATTCCCGGTGGCCACGTTGGTCAAAAATATTTTTTTTCGATAGGGCGTAGCGTGGCGTAGTTCCATCTCCTTGTTCTCCTCCGTTCGACTTCCTGGCGATTTTTGCCTCCTGGATGGCTGCGATGCGGTTAGCACCTCCAATCAATTGCTACGCTCGTCCGCTTTTCTCTGCTCGTTTTAGCAATCACTAGTCCCATGTGTTCTTTTTTTACTGTTCTTTACCAATCACTAGTCACGTGCTCACTTCTCACTGTTTGTTTTACTCACGTTAATTCTTTTTATTTTCAACGACTTGCACTACGGGTGGTTCCCGGCGACAAAAACAAAAGAAAAAATTACCTTTTTTTTTCGTTTACAATTAACGCCTCCACGTCCAGCGCCTAAAAGTTAAAAGTTGGGTTATTTGTGACTCCCTGTTTTAAAGTAAATGCGGAGCTTGGGGATGCTGAGGAAATGAATACTCACGAGTTAAAACAACGTAACCTTTTATTCGTGATTATACGAGAGAGCAGACGCGCACGAGGTGTTATTCTTGGAGGCCGAACAGGGAGAAAGCGTCACTTAGTCTCCTATCTAGTATCTAGGGAGTGGAAGACTTTGGGTTAGTCCGCTTGTGCGCGCAGGCACCGAGCTTATGGTGCGAGGTTACAAGAGCCTTTACCTGCCGTTTGTCACAAATCCATAACAAATAATCAAGTTTTATTGTCATAAAGCTCATTTAAAGGTTTTTTAAAAATGTTTGTAGTTGTATTCATTTATTTTTAATGTATAGAATTTACCTATTCTTTTTATACATATTTTTCTATGAGACAATCTCGTGCGTTTTCGCTCGTATTAACTTATCTGCACAACAAACTTTCGTCGCTTCTTTGCTTGCATGCTTTTACATTACGCGACAGCCCTCCATGCAGGCTAGTTGATCGATTCGTTTTATCCGACTTACTTTCGTTTTAAATTGACAACGAATTCACACTTTAACTGCTTACTTTTATCATACAGGATTTAGCGACAGTGATGAATAATATTTCTTAATCATCTCTCGAATTTTACTCTATATCATCTTAGTTCTTTATCCACTCAATATTTTCTATTTCTTTACTAAATCTGCAGGGACCCTCAATCGGATCTACTTCTAGTAGTTCCAGTATCTTATCTATAACTTTATCACTGGTTTCTGATAAACTCCATCTTTCTACTTCTCCGACCCATTTACCGCTGATTTTTTTCTCTATTTTCGCACAGCTTAATACATGTTCTATATTATCTGGTAATTTTTTGCATGCCTGACATCTTTTGTCATGGTATCCCTTATTGCCTTCTCTTTCTACATTACTACAAGTCAAGTTTCCCTGTTGCACTTTTTTACCTTGCTATATCAGCCAGTTTTCCTAATATTCTTCAATTTTTGGCTTCTTTATTTTTTCGTTATAGCCGCAGAAACCTACTTCTTTAGTCATTGCTCAGTTGGTTTACATTTTGTTGGTATTAATTTTTTTAATGGAGAACAAAAAATTTAATTAGCACGAGACAACGTTAGTTGACTCACAATAAACAACTAAATTAAAGAAAAAATTATACTAGACGCATCCCAGAGCACTAATGTAGGTATAAAGATTTGAAAAATACCTGTCCATACTGCATACCTGCCCTTCTTTTCATTATTCTTATTCTTTATCTAAATCTTTTGGATAAATATCAAATAAGCTGAGGCTCAGTTGCTATTCCCATTCAACTCTAGTTCCTGTTTCAAACCCATTTGTCACAACTCTATTTTTTTTGTGTCTGTTTATTTCTTCTAGCATTCTTTGACACTTTCGCCCAAATTTCAACATTTCTATTTCTTCCATTAAAATTTGCCCACTCCCTCTATTGAATGCTGTTTAGACATCTATGAATTCTACGTATAATCGACCCCACCTTCTTAAAATTTATTATTTATTATGCTATAAAGTGTAAAAATATGACTAATGGTTCGTCTGTTTTATCTTAGTACTGCCTGCTCTCTTTTATTCTCTGTAGCTCGAACCGTTTTCTTAATCTTTATGCTATTATATTTGCAAGAATTTTGTACCGTATGTTTAGTAATCACCCTTTTGTGGTAAAGAAGATCGTTTTCGTCTCCTAATTTATTTACAGGGATATCCGTATACTTAATACTGTCATGGTCGTGTTTGTACGATGTTCCACTTCACAAAAAAGCTCAACTGAATAATATTCTAATTAATTTTCGAACTATAACGTGCATTTAATCGAGTTCTCAGTGCCTTCTTCATAACATGCCGATCATGGGCATTAAAAATATATTTTCATCATTATTACGTAAATTCCCTTTATGAAAATTTGTAAACATGATTTTTTTGTAGTTTGCAAAATGATGTCATAACAAGACATGTTCTTGCAGAAAAATCAGGATTTCATGTTAAGGAGGTTTGGGAGTTTCGCTCAGAGGGTCGAGGAACGGGGAGTCTCCCCGGCCCGCGCAGCTAGGCCCCCTTTACCGCGCACCTCCTCTTGCGGCCTACAAACTGATGTAACTATAACTGTAATCGTGCATATTTCCAAAAAATCCCTGGCAAGGCTTGATTTTTTTGTGTTTAACATCTTGCTAGTATCCTAAGGTATCTGTAGGAATTTTGTTTTTTGCTCTTATAAATTTCCATTGTGCCTTATTTCGAGTAAACAAGCAACTTAATCTCGTTCTCTCATAAGAGACTGCGTTAAAATGACAATTTTCAACAATTGATTTCTAGAAATTTTTCCTAGCAAAAAATCTGAAAAAATTCATGTAGTCTTTAAATGTGCTCAACTATAACATATTTTTTTCAGCAAGATTCTAAATTTTCAAGTTTTCTCCCAAACCTCCTTAATCATTGTGTAAGAAAACGGGAGGCGAAATTGTTCTAACTTGACAGAGAATGATGACGAGGACGACGGTTTAGAAAGGATTATTAAAACAACAGCAGAAAGTATATTTTACATATTTCCACACACAGATTAGGTGACAGCCATAATGATACACACATCAATGACGATGCACAGCGTGTGAAAAAAATCAGATTCTATTAAATATTCAATCTTGCATCAAAACCTATTGTTTCTTATATTATTATGAACAAAATAATTTAAGTATAATTTTGATTTTAAATAAATTAGTGAAAATCCTTAATGATTACTTTTTTTTGTGAGTACCCGTATACATGTATATTCTACCGTGAATATATCAAAATATGCACGTTGTTTCGGGCGTACAGAAAAAGTGTTGAAAAACAAGCTATTATCGGTAGGTTGCACTTGTGTACATCAAATTGATCAGCACCATTGTAAATCAGAGGAAAAATTACTTGACAAGAAATCTTACTGCATCTTTGTACGACTCTTTTTGATAAAGTAATTAATTATACAAGTAAGAATCCAGAAGCAGCGCCGAAAAGCTCGGCTCAAGTATTTTTCAAGCTACTGTACATGAGCAGCGTGACGCTGGCTGGAGCTGCTTAATAGTTCACGGTCGTGCGTGATAGTTCACTAACTTAATTAATCGTTGTAGGCAAAATAATTTACAAAATTGATTTGTAAAAAAATTTATATGTTACAATAAACCATTTAAAAAAAAGACAGCGCCGCACAGTGGGAGATTCGGCTCTTTTCTCGGATAAAATCGTAAATCTCAAGCAAGAACACAGCGATTGAATTAATTATTTTTTTTACAGATAATACGATTCAGCTTGCAGGCGAAATACAGCCGAGTACCTATTATTGTTATAAACAATTACAATTTTGCATGAACATCAAACAAATTTCTTAAAAACGCACAAATAGCTATTACAAAAAAAACCTTAACGATTATATTAAAATTTGGTACACGACAGTTTTTGCAGTCGCTGATTACGAATAAGAGGTTAGTTTTGTAAAATTTAATATGGCCAATCCAAAATGATGTAAAATTTTTTTTTCTCTAATGATCCAATTGAGAATTAATTTTTGGTTTGTTTTTAGTTGCTGATTACAAATAAAAGATCGAATTACGGAAAGTTATAACGGTTAAGCCAATATAAATAGTATAAAGATTATTGTTTTAGAATTTTATGTTATGTCGAGTATCAATGTGTTTTTAGTTGCTGATTACGAAATTAAAGTTCATATTAAAAAAATAAAAATGGGCTGATCTAACATGGTGGACAGAGAAGAATTTTGTATTTGTTGAAAAGTTTCATATAAAAGGTCTTTGGACACCTGATAAGGACTGCGACTGATAATTTAGATACAAAATAATGTATAAATGGCTTAATTTTATAGCATATCGAAAAAAATACTTGTTGCTAATTAATTAAAAAAACGATTTATATACGAGAAATAACTGTGCAAATCTGAACACTTTTCTCTGTAAATATCTTAGTCCGTCTTACTTTCTGATGTACTTGTATATTTATCTATTTAGAGATCAATTTTAGTATTTTTAAAGGTTAAAAGAAACAAATGACTGGATAAATAAAATTAACGTTCTGTAATCTACATCAGCGTCCTTAGATATATATTTGATCTTATTCTGTAATTGCCAATGCATCGGAACAATTTTAAATGTTTACCTATCTTTAGTTGTTTGAAGCCCTGTTTCGAAGTTTTTTTAAGTTCAATTAGAATTATAACGTGGTGTTAAATCCAGGTAAAATCCAAATGTTATCTAAGTGTAATCCAAATTAAATTCTGGTAAAATTCAAGTGAAAAACATGTAGAATCCACAAGTTGCTAATCATACTTACACAAATTTAAAGCCATAAATGTACATGGAATCCACTTAAGATCGAATTGGATTCCATGTAAAATCAATCTAAAATACATGTAACAAATTAATACAGATTTAAGGATCCAGCAAGAATCATTAATAATCCACGTCAAATTCACATGCAATCCACTTGGATTTATGTAAAAAACATAGCAATATTGCAGGTGAGAGAAAAAATTGGACATCAATAAAAACATCAAAGTAAATAAATTTTTGTATTATCATCTTTAAAACATATTACTTATAAAAGCTAACAGATGTGATGGAACATTTTTGTAAGGAAATGTTTTATTAATGCACAAAACGCGGATTCTATACTGGATTTTTTAAACAGATTTATTTTTAAGCGTGTGTGTGTGTGAAATTACATTGCACCCACACAGACATACACATTGACTTCATATTAAGCAAGTTTAATCCTTTTTTCAAATTCATACTTGGTGCCTTCGTTGATAAAGATCGCGAAGTGCAGGAAAAGAAAAATTTGGAAGATAGGAGAAATAGAATAGGATTTGCATCGTCCTTAACCGCTAGCTGGGACTTGTAAGTGTAGCACGCTAGCGGACAATAAGCATTTTTAATTCAATCGTATGCCAGGATTCATTCAAATTTAATTAAACTCCCGTTTTACAACTTGTTCGATTTTTAAATATTTAATGTATAGAACGCAGCTTCTGTACTAGATTTTTCAAACAGAACTATTTTTCAGCGAGTGTGTGAGTGCAATTACATCCATGTGTACGCATTGACTTCATACCAAGCAAGCTCAACCCTCTGGTAAAATTCATACTTGGTGCCTCCATTAATAAAGAACACGAAGTGTAGAAAAGGAAAAATTTGGAAGATAGAAGAAAAAAGTATTACGGAAGTTTGATTAAATTTGAATAAATTCTGGCATACGATTAAAATAAGAATGCCAATTGTAACGCGTTTTATCATCTCGCCTTCGTGATTATGTACACGTATCAGTGCAAGTGTAAGATGTATTCGTAGGTAGCTACATAGCTAGCGCGCTGTACTGTCAAGTTTCAGCTAGCGGTCGAGGACGAGCGAATCGCATCCTTTTTCTCCGAACTTACAAATTTTTCCTTTCCTACACATCACGCTCTTTATTAACGGAGGCCCCAAGTATGAATTTCATCAAAGAGTTGAACTTGCTTGGTATGAAGTTAATGCCTGTGCATGTGTTGGTGCAATGTAATTGCACACACACACGCTTGAAAACAATTCTGTTCGAAAAATCAAGTATTAAAGACACCTTCTAAATATTAAATAATCAAACAAGTTGTAGTACGGGAGTTAATTTAATTTAAATAAATCCTGCCATACAATATCTCCTAAACGAATCAGGTACACGTGACTGTCACCAGAATAACTCCTGATCTGATTGCTTAATACTAGCTGAGAGCGGGGAAATTTAAAAACAAGATTTTGCAAACTTGAATAGAAAGTAATTTAAATTTTAAATCTTTGCTTGAAGAATCCGTTACACGTGACTGTCACCAGAATAACACTTGATCTGGTTGGATTCCATTCGTAATGAGTGATCGCAATCACTGCCATGTACCAAATTTCAAGATAATCGTTAATGTACTTTTTTATTTACCAGCTATTCCTACGTTTATAAGAAAGTTTTTCGATGTTTACGCAAAATAAAATTGTTTATAACAATCGTAGGTACTCAGCTGTATTTTTTCTGCAAGGCCAATTTTTGTATGTGTGAAATAAAAAAAGAATTTAGTTATTTGCTATGTTCTAGCTTGAGATTTACGATTTTGTCCATAAAAAGAGCAGAATCTTCTACTGTGCGCCGATCCTAAGTCGAAAAATTAATGAGGACGGCTGGAACGCGTGAAAAACTGAGAATATCGTATGTCGGCTTCTATTGGTACTACATCAACTTTTCTTTTCTTTAATTATGTCAAAATAAGGGCAATTACATGTACTAAATTGTTTACGTCTTAGTTCAAAATTAGAGAAAATACGGTATTTTATTTACGGTTTTTGTAATGACTTTTTTGTTTGTTCATATAAAAATTCAAATTTTTAAGTTATTAAAGATATTGTTATTTCCCACATATTTCAAAAATTTAGGTATCGATTCTAGGCTCGTGACACATTTAATAAACAATCAAAATTTGAAATTAACTATTTGGCAATGTGCCACAATTTTCAAATTTTGCGATCGGACCGAGCGTAGAATGAAAAACACACTAATGCCTGTAAAATATTCATTTTCATCTATTTTTAACGTTTGCAACATGTATTCTTGCGCAATTCAATTTTTTGCGTTCTATGTTTGTTTTTCTTGTTTATACGATGGAAAAAAGTTTCTAATTTTTTCTTGCGCTTATTCTTTATAAAAAATTTTCAGATAAACAACTTCTGTATAAAACATTTTGCTTTTAAAGCAATGCTTTGCAAGATATTAAATGACAACTGAAAAAAGCCGATTTTAAAGTTATTTTGCAATAATAAGCAATAACGCATATGTTGTTCGAAGTAGACACTTATAGATGTTATTCTTTGTATTTTTAAGCAAATCGTAAGCCAAATATTGTATTGTAATAACATCCTACCACCCTCTAATGCTCTGTCATGGCGTCCTGACCACCATGCTTACTTATCTCTTAATTCAAGTAATTTCTAATGTCTATATACATTGAAAGATCACTTGTCACTTCGATTTAAATAAAGACTTTAATATTTACTTAACTATGTCTACCCTAATACAGCCATTGTTTCAAGTGTACATCGTTTTATTAGGAAACACATCGGTTCGTTTCTGACTAGATCATAGTCCACAGACTTGCATACAGAAAACATTAATCATTGCCTTTTAACGTTCTCACTAACAACAAATGCATACAGTAAACATTCCTTATTATTTTTTTTTTTTTTCGTTTCTTTACGAAAAGTTTTATATTTTTAGGATATATTTCGAAACTACAAATACTAAATAGAGTCAAAATCCGAGAAAAATCGTTTTTAATATAGTTTTAATTTTTTAATAACAAAAATTAAATGAAAAAAAAATTGCACAACCAATATAGCAAAGTAACGCAAACCGTTCGATCATGCCAATTTAGTTATAAGTCAAATATTGTACACTTTGAACCCATGTAAGGAAAGACGGAAGGTGATAAGAAAGACTCGGAAATCCCTTCCTTTTTTTTATAGCAAGGAGGCCCGACGCGGGAAATGGAGCATACGTGCACCCACCATCAGTAGCCAGGATAGCAAGTTTCTAATGTATCTCGGCGAGTATCAAGCTCTCATTTGACCACCGCTCATTAGAGCATTCTAGAAGTTCCCGCGCCGAATCCACTTCCACACCATAGCCTGAGGTAACAAAAAGGTGTACATAAGCTGTGAAATCGAAGCACAAGTTCAGTTGCCACTTAGCATTCCGATTTCGGTAGACCCTGATTGCATCGGGTTACCCAAGCAGACTCTGTTGGTATCGAGTCTGCTTTTAAATTCGTTCAACAGACTCTGTTTGTATCGGGCTGCCACCTTGTAATAATTGGAGTAAGAATAGACAAGTAAGTTGACCTACCAAATAACCTCTACTTTCTTTCTTTCTCAAATTCCTAGTTCCTATAGACCCAGCAATACCAAATCATCCCTCGTTAAATGCTGACGGTCGTGTTCGGTGTGTGATCCCGTCCATGATCTTTAGCTGCGCGAAATTCATATCGGGTAGGGAACCCCTCTGATTTTGCTCGTTAAAATATCGTTAGTTGACAGTTGCTAGTGGGAATCCTGGTAACTACAACAAATTGCCGCGAGCGGACGTATCGTGGAAAAGACAAACCTAAGAACCGTTTAATATATCGCTGACTGAGCCCTATCGGTGGGAATACCGGTAGCAGCGGTCAGCTGACGCGTCCCATTCGCTAGGTCGCCAATAGCTAATAAAGTGGGGCGGTCACCGCCCGACAGTTATTCGCTGGCAGTCCGCGATTCGATTCAACTCTCCGGTAAAAATACGAAACCCGAGCTATTGGACCAAGGTCTAAGTCCTAATAATATTGCGTTACCCGCCAGAGTGCAAACGTCACTTGTCGACGTTACAATAGTTAGAATCAAGCAACAATGTCAAGGTTAGATTACAATCTGTTTAACTAAATATTTAGAACAAAAAAAAGTATTAAGACATTATATGTTTATATACGAATACGCATTATAGCTAATATCAGGGCATATAATAAGTATTTAAAAAAATTATTTTTGGTATTGAGTTTGTATGATTAAAACAGTTTAATATCATTACAATAAGCAATTTAAAGATTCGTACAAAGAAAAAAAATATAATCTGCACGAGACAACATTAGTTGACTTACAATAGATAACTCATTTAAAAAACAATTCCACACCTCAGTAGAATTATAAAAATTTAAAAAATACATGTCCATACTTTCCCTTTGTGCCACTTTATTATTTAAAGACTACTTTATTTTTACTTTTAGATGCACCAATAATTTGTGGTGTATCTTATTCAATTTGCGCTGATGCAAAAATTAATAATTGACATCGCATCAATGAACAATTGATAAATAAATAATATTAGCAGGTTTCTGAAGACTAGCAGTTGAGCAGTACTACTAGTGCTCACATATGTCTAGTGGGAAAAAGTAAAGTCACTAGTAACAGTAGACGACCAGTTTTGGATAAGGAGGATTGGATTTACAAACGTATAATCTTATCCGATTGTACTTTAATAATGAGCTTAAAAGGTCATGAAATTTAATAAATTAAATTTTCTAGTAACTCTGTCGTTGCATGGTATATTTTTGTCTGCTAATAAATGTGCGTGTTGCTAATAAATTTAGTGATTTATTAGTTTTCAAGTAAAAGCACATGAAGAGCTCCAAACTGCGTTGATTGCCCTTTGCACCCTATTCACCGTTTTTTCCGGTGTATCGAAAAGCTATTCCTTATTAACAACCACACTACATCTATCTATATTCGTTTACAACTTTTAATAATTTCTCTCTAAATTTAAACTGCTCTATTTCAATTTTTTTTTCATTCCTAAAAATCAAGACTAAAGCTTTTTGATGTTCACTTCTAGCCTATTTTTTGACCCGCACTAATCTGAATCTTTGAAAATCACCTTTTTATCTTTGAAATGTGCATCGCATGAAACTTTATCATCAGCGAATTTAAAGCAGTAAATTTTTAGATTTTTTACTATAAGACCTCTTACATTATTTGTGATCTATTTATCATCCAAATCCTCTAATGAAAGACTAAGTGTCGGGATTAATGTGCACCCCAGCTTTGCTCTTTTTATCGTTTTACGTGGATTTATGAGTTCTTGTCGCGTAATTACCAGATTTTTTGTAAATTCATAAATTCTTTTTCAACATTTTTAACATTTTTTACCAAGCCTTATTCTTTCTAACTTCAGATATAAGATTCATCCATCCATTGTTGGACGATATTCATGGCTCCTTAACAATAATTAAAATAATTGCGTAAGTGTTGCGATAACGTCACTTCACTGTATGAGATAGTTACATACGCATGTGCGCTAGCGTCGTGCTATGCAAAATAACTTTACAGTATACTTGAATATGTATATGTATAAGTCGATAGCTGCGCACGTGAGGAAGCTCGCCTGACCGGCAGTCTGCGTTGAGCTAAGCTCCGGTTAAGGTGCCACAGCCTATGTGCTGTGCATCGCTTTACACCATTTGATGGCGTCGTCATACTACGTTCGGCACTACTCAGCGCCTAGTAGTTATAGTATTACTAAAATATTTAACTGACATCTTTAACTGTAGTGGTACTCAGTTAACTTGTAATATAGTAGTTTTATTTCTCTTACATTAAACTGTTAATTTCATTCAAACAAAAACGGAGTCAAATGATTTATTTATACTAGTGTGCATAGTGCAAGATTTTCATATTAGATGCTCATATCGTGTACATGAGTCCCTCCCTCTTTAAAGGTCTCGACGATCCGGTCCCCATCCATCAATATAGTCCAGCCAAATACCATACAATTGTAATAAAACCTGTCTTATTTACAAGTCTAGAAATACAGCATATGATATATTGCTATTATGTGGGATATGATGGCCTTGACGTGCTAACGGAATAAAATATATGAGAGCTTGAATATGCTTCGTTTATTAGTTAATGATCCGAGAGAAGAGACGCGCCGCAAGAGTACCTACCGCTTTGTTGGTCCGCCGTAGACGCCCCGTCGTTCCTTTTTAGCTAACCCTCTCCTCTCTCCCGCTACCACTCTGTGGTGGGCCTACGAAAGAGGGGGCGCATGGACACATGGCTACGCTAGCTATTGTACATAACACGTCCAAGGGCCGCGACGTCGGGACCTTCAACGACGCGGATGCTGACTTTTGCAGTTGCTAGCTCGTACATGTGTGTATGGATGTGTGCTCTGATGTGTTATGTTGTCCGCGTTGTCTGTGTTATTTCACACTCATTCTTCCACTCCCTAACAGAGTCCGCTGCTTTCATTACATATTTTAATTTATCGCTCCGTCCTCTCATACTTCTCTCGTGTGTATTTTGTGTATGACATATTTCGTTTATGTTCACGCTTTCCCCTCTGTAACAATTATTCAAATATTTATAAACTTAGTACTAGCTTACATTTAATTTTGTAGTAGGATAAATATTCCTTATCACTAATAGTATTCTTTTACCTCTCCTTTTCTACATTTTTCAACGTTTTTCCCTGTTATAATCATTATTGATGCAACATTCATACTAATAACATTTATGTCATCTTTACGTCTATTGTATTTTCCAAATATTTTACTTTACCTCACATGTACGACATTATAACCTAAATTATCTATGAAACATTTTTTTTTCTTTTTTTTTTATCAATTTATTTATGCATCGCGACTACTTTTGATGAAGTGCGATCGTTAACTATTGGTGGTTCTTGCCGTTTCATTGCATTCGGATGACTTGCTCGTACTTGGATGACGATTAGTTGTGGTGCCGTGGGTCTCGTTGTACTCCCATTTCTCGCTGTATTGTTCCTGTTTCCTCCACCTATGAAAATTCTAGATAGGTTTAGTATTACCGGGGCCCCCTATTTTAACATTACGAATAACCCCGCTGAAAGAGGCACTTCTATATTTGCTAGTGAGAAGAACGAGAAGGCAAGTAAAGTAGCTACCGTATTTCGTACCCAGTGTGCCGGTGTTGTAACAATATGTATGTTGCTTCCGTTAACTGATTCTCTTTTCTACACAATTTTATTTGGCATTCCCTTTTTACACATAGTATTGCTTAACTTAATCCATTTTAATCTTTTGTTTATTAATGAATAGTCTTTTGCGATTTCTTATGCTATTTCATTCTTATTGTTACAATTGTTCTTATATGCTATGTCACTATTAACATATTTGGTTTTAGTGGACGTTAGAGGATGTGTCGATTGCGTCAGTAATCATGTCATGTTTAATTTTTTTGATGTTCATTCACGACACTTATAGTTATTTTGGATTATTTTTGAATGGAGGAAGAAAAAATATCTATAAGGCTGCGTGGACGTTGGAAGATGTATTTTTTATATATAGGTAAGTTACATTTTGTCGGCGGTTGTTAGAGGTTTGTTATTATTTTAAAAAGAAATTGATTTAACTCTTTTTTTCTGCGGGACGGATGCTCTTGTTCGACAGCATTTTGATGGTATCCACTGCTCTGGTCGTAAAGTTGATAGATTGCTTTCGGCAGTGTGTCGCCTTATAACTACTGTGAGCCTTTCGTGATTGTACACAGCTGTATCTGTTTAGGGCGTTCCGACTGCGTTCGTGAGACTAAATTAGGTATTACTTCTCTAAAAAGTATTTTTTTTCCACCTCTTTATGTATGTACTTATAAAAAGCGTTTTTATTTCCTTTTTTTTGTACTTAGTCTCGTTTAAAGTTTCGATTAAAAACTCTTTTACCAGAAATTCTAGTAACTATTTCTTGTAACTAATAAGGTTCTGATGAACTATAGTCTGTTCATACTCTTTTCTCTAGATTAGAGAAAACGTTGCCAGTCCTCTAGGTTGAACGATGGTGAACCTCTTTTTCTTCTTTCGTTGATTTTTTTTCTTTTGAAGGTAATGGTAACAAGAGTTGTTTGTGAAGATGGTAATTACTGAGTGCATGGTTGATAAATGTTCAACATCAAATTAATACTAATTTGATTATTGAATATTTACGTTTTAAATATTATAAGTGCTCTTTAGACTTACAATCAAAACACGCGCCTAAAG
>JAPYYV010001515.1:0-25829 GCA_030522625.1 Copidosoma aretas | reverse complement strand
ATATATACATATATGATTGTTATCGCCAGTCTGTTTATACCATGTATAGCCCCGTAGCCTTTTAAAATCCTTCTTGTTATTTTCATTATGTTTGTAATTATATACATTGTACGATTATTATCGCCTGTCTGTTTATACCGCGTATAATTTTCCGCCACAAGGCACATAAGTTTAGTAGGGTATTGACGGACCATGCGAACTGTACTATTTCGCGTCGTCTCTACTAGCTTTTAAGTAATTTTCCATCAGGTAATCATTTTATTTATTAACAGTTGCGTCTACATCATTCTTCTGTTCATTTCTTTTTGATGATTGTGCTAAATAATTTGTTGTACCTGTGTACATTTCAGTCTGCCTGATGAGGTTCGGGAAATCCGAACGAAACGTTGCAGAAATATAGATAATACTATCAAGTCTGTCTATATTTATTATTGGCTCACAAAGATCCTATACTCTTCCCTACATATGTTCATCTTATGTTTTTTGGGTCGCTGAATTCGAATCCAAGGTCTGTTTTACTCTAATAACCTTGAGTTTTTATAACCTCAAAAAATTAGCCTAAAAATCCAGTAATTCCTCCACAAAAAAAAGTTGTTCAGCTGACTAAACCATGTTTATCTAATGTTCTTTGGGTTGCTGAATTTGAATTCAAGGTCTGTTTAACTCCATCACACTTAAGTTTTTCATAACCTTAAGAAATTAGCCTAAAAATCCAGTTATTTCTCCTAACTTAAACCCATCGATTCTTTAGCGCAAAAAAATAATAACTACCTAAAGCATTAGCCCCTTGATCCAAGAAAACCGAAATCTTATAACACTTTGACCTCTTGACCTCCTAACAACTTAACCCCATAATCCCATACCCCAGAAAAATCAATATAATACTTTTTTATCGATACCTTATTCATATTATGTTTTTGGGGTTGCTGAATTTAAATCTGAAATCTGCTTTACTCCATCATTATTGGGTTGAACTATTAAGATGAAAAATTTTGATAGACCCAATCTAAGTAATAACGTCACCTGGTTAAGTTGTTAGGAGGTTAAAAAGTTCAAGTATTATAAGGTTTGGATTTTTTTCGATAAAGGAGCTTAAAGTTTAAGTAGTTATTGTTTTTTTGTACTAAAGAATCGATGGATTAAAGTTAGGAGAAATTACTAGATATTAAGGCAAATTTTGTGAGGTTAGACAAACTCAAGGGTAATGGAGTAAGACAGACCTCAGATTCGGATTTAACGACCCAGAAAATATAAGATAAACATGGTCTAGTCAGCTGAATAATTTTTTTTTTTGTCGAGAAATTACTTGATTTTTAGGCTAATTTTTTGAGGTTATGAAAAACTCAAGGGTGATGGAGTAAAACAGTCCTCAGATCCGAATTTAGTGACACGAAAAACATAAGATAAACATGGTCTAGTCCGCTGAACTGTGTTATGTACCAAAATATTCCTAATAATCAACAAATTTTTAGCTGTGCATTTTAAATCATATAACTTAAAACATTTATCAATCAAACCAATAATCATTGCCTTTTTAACGTGTGTCGAGTGGTGAGAGAATTAGTTTAGAAGTTTACCCGATGTTGAATTTTTTGATATCAATCTATGGAACAAAAATCATCTTTCCTGTAAATTTTCGTACCTAGAAAAGGTAAGCAGCCATCCACCGCATGTTCTATTGTAAACTGTATATGAGTGTTATATGAATGGAACGTATTTAATACTAATGGAATTTCAGACTTCCTGACAATTTAAAAACAGTCATTAACATATTTATGCCTCGTACAAAAACTAACGCAGCTCATGGGTTCTTACGAGAACTAACTGTACTCAAGTTTTCTTACGAAGGCTAACGTAGCTAGTAAGCTCTTACGAAAATTAACGTAGCACGAAAATTCCTTACGAAAAATAACGTAGCTCGTATACTCTTACGAAGACTAACTGTGTTAAAAAAATTCTACGAAGGCTATCGTATCTCATAGACTTACAAAATAAGGCTAACATAGCTCGCAGTTTCCTACAAAAAGTAACCCACTTCACAATATCTTAAGGATTAACATAGTCGAATAGTCCGCCAAATTATTACAAAGACTAGCTTAGAAAGTATCTAACAGAGACTTATAAAGCTTAATAGATTTTAAGCCTGATGGTGATCCATTTTATTTATTTTTTTTTTTTTACAACTACAACGACACTACAAGCGTACGCTTATCTGCTATTTATATTTAATTAGCCATAAAATTATTTAAACATTGACATTCGAACTATTTATTGATTTTATTGCACAGCAATTAGCGTGGCATGTATCATGTACATTGTAATATTTATGAAGCAAATAGAAGAGTAACACAGCCCACGTTAATCAATGGAAGTGAAAAATGTACAGCTTTTGTACGTACAATATGATTGTGAATTATATTTTGTGTATATATTATGTTGTTGTAAAAGTCGTTAATTAAAATCGTAAATATTTTCTAAATATTCAAAATTTTTCACATCACCAGTTCTAAAGCTTTTTATCTTACTTTTGCTTACGTTATTTCCACGAAATAAAATGTGTAATAGTACACGAAGTGCAGGCTATACAACTACCATTACACATATTGAGCATTATCAGTGATTGATTGTTATTGATAGTCTTGCCAGCTGACTTAGTTCGATTCGAGCTTTGCTACGTAAATCTTTGTTCGTCTCGTGTAACTACAAACTTATTTCTTCTGTTGCTCGTGCAGATTACTGTAGTGTTAAGATTTATGTGTCTAGATTTGTGTGTTTTTATAAAAAAATGTGTCGCAATGGAGTGCTAGTTCTTAATTTATTTAGAACACTGTCAATTCACTTTAATTTTTTTAATAAATATATAACAAACAGTTTTATAACGCAGATATGTACTTACATTCTAGTGTTCCGTTGGATAATAATCTTTGCACATCTGTAGTTGAGGAAAAGGATACATTTTTGGAATTGGCTAATTATATGGTGGATCCTAATCTTTGTACATCAGTAGTCGAAGAAATGGATAACTATTTAGAACAATCAGAGTCGGCTGGTTACATGGATGTGTCTTACGGTTCGCATTCAAGTGAGTACAATTATAGCTATGTTTCGTGCATTCTTTGCAAGAATTGTTTCAAGTTGCCTTCTTGCCTAAGTATGTGCTTTGAAAAGTAGCTTTATTTTTTTCGGCCGACGATATCATACAATATAGCGCTGTCATACTATGTCATTCCTCATAACGTATGATCATCGACTGTGTATTACGTTGTAGATGATAGTCGCAAGACATATACTTAAGAAGTTGGATACAAAGAACGGCGCAATACTCAAGTCGAAGTTCAATTAGATGTAGTAGTAGTAGTAGAAGAAGAAAAAAAAGAAATAAATGATGATGACAAAGAAGAAGCACAAAACAAACCACATGATGTACAAAGTAATGCCCAGATTGAAGCACGAGGCATAAGGCTAAATTCGACTGAATCCGAACTGGACACGTCTACTTTGATCAAAAGGAAATGAAAGAGGTTAAAAACTTTCAAAATGATGACAAGAAAAAGACAAATGAAGCTGAATGGATAGATACAAAGGCCAAATAAGCGTCAGCCGAAGGAAAGGAGGGAATCGGTAGGAAGTTACCCATTATTGCAAGGTCCATGAAACCTGAATGTACGGATAAGTGTCATTTTAAGGGCTACTTAAGAATATTTTCAAGCTTTTTGTATGATTAAATTTGGTTTTTAATAAACTTTCAATATTTTTTATTTTTAATACTCAGCACCTCTAGTTACGAATAACAAGAATAGCTGTAGTTGTTATTAGTATACAAGATCTTCATGAAATGCGTTACTTTTCGTAAGAAATGACGAGCTGCGTTAGCCTTCGTAAGAGTCTAAGCTATGTTAGTATTCGTAAGAAATCTGCGAGCTACGTTAGCTTCCGTAAGAATTTGCAAGCTACGTTTGCCTTCGTAAGAATACTTAAATACAGTTAGTTTTTGTAAGAACGCTGCGAGCTACGTTAGCCTTCGTAAGAAACCTCGAGTACAGTTAGTTTTCGTAAGAACCTGAGCTACGTTTTCGTAATTGGCGTCGATATCTACTATACATCAGTATTTATATACCAAGGTCTCTGACAACTGTCTTTTCCAATAATGACAGGGCTATGTCTGCTAATATAGGACTACAACAAACACCCATCGGGCAACCTATAACTTGTTTATAAAAGTTACGATTGAAAGCGAAAAAAGTAAAATTCGATAACCATATCAACCCATCTAAAAATTTTAACGTTTTAACATATTAATAGCTTCTCTTAACAGCGACCACTTTTTTAAGACACCATGTATTATTAAATCAGGCGGTAAATTAGTTTATAGAGATACTACATCAAGTAAAAACAAATGAAAGCCACCAGGAACAATGGTCTTTTTGAGTAATTCTTTTAGATCATAACTATTTTTAACGAATAAGATAATCTGGGATCATGCTTACTTAAAAATCTAGACAACGTTTCATCAAATAAATATAGAAGTAAACCAATACTAGAAACAATTATACGTGCGGGAAAATTTTATTTACGAACTTCAACACATATACCCTGGCCAATGTACCGCTATCAACCTCAGACATTATACCCAGCATTTTTACTAAGTCAAATAATCCCCATCCATCCCACTTATCCATCAACTTCTTTGCTGTGGCTTTTAAAGAGGGTAGTGAATCGTCCTTTAAAAGAGTGTAATATAGAGAATCACCTAAAACGAGTTCTACTTTTTCTTCATATTGCGACCTTAAAATTACTACTATAGAACCAACCTTATCTGCCTTGCATCAACTCTCCATGTTCCTTGAAAAAGTTCACCGTAGAAGTTAAATCAAATTGATCCTTTTATCAACAAAGCTTTTTTCACATCTATTATGAAATTTATATTTAACTAAACTTAATACTTTTTTTTCTTAATTCTTCGCATTTTTCTTCTTCAAAATAATCAAAAAGTACACTAGATCTAATAAGTTTGTGTGCCTGAGGCATCTGTGAAAAGGTTAAAAATATATGTAATATTTTTTATACATTTAATTCTATAATTTATAATTGTATTTTTGTTTTTCATATTATTATCTGTACATAGGCATTAATTGTCCTCAAGAAGCTATAATCCATAGCGAACCATTGACCAAATATGTATATAAAAATAAATAGCATTCCAGTATGGCTTTTTTATTATAATACCAGATTATGCTGTTATGTACAAAACCTATTCGTTTCTGTTTTAACAGAATTGCACTTTTGGGACTAGTATCTCTTTTCTATAAAACTTGCTACATTGAAATTTATTAGTTCATAGTATAAAAGTAAAGTTACGTAAAACATTTAAGATGTATGAAAATGTAACTTTTTGAGTTGTCTGTTTTTTGTGTCTTGTAAATGTAAGTCGCGATCATGTTAGATTAACATCTTGTTTTGAGTGTACAACTGTAAATTCAACACATAATTATGGAATTCCAACTGTTAACTAAAACAGGCAAAAACAACTTTTTCTTGCAGGTTTTATTAGGTTTTACGTTAGAGACCATCAGGACAACGTCGTAGACAATAATTTATCATACAAAAAAGTTTTATTTGAATGAAATCTACAAATTTTCTTGACAACACATGGGCCTTAAATATAGGCCGTCAAATTCATAGTGAAAATAGTTAATTTCTTAATCATTTACAGTGTTCTCTTCAGTTTCTAAAGCATTAACATGACTCTCAAAAAATAAGTCAAAATAATTAACATTTGTTCTTAGTTTGAGATCCACACCTTTATCATTGTGGCCAAATGTGTAAGACCTCAAATTTTGAAATTATAACAAAAAACTAACTCACTAAACTTTTAAAATGTTTTCTTCATAACCAAACGGTCATGATAAAAAATTTGTAATAGTTAAATTTAAGTGGGTAAAAGTTACATTTTTTAAATACATACATTATTTCCCGACTGGAAATGGACCTTAAATCTTAAGTAAAGAAATTAAAATAAAAAAAATGATTTTTACTTCCTAGATACCTGAATTTGCACAAAATTAAGTTGCGGTTTAAAATCAGAGCTACAAATTAAAGTTTAACTTAATTAGATGACAAACATTGAAGTCAGTCAATTTTTATGCCTGTTAATACATCAATAAATTTTAGCAATCGGTGAGTGAAAATTGGATAACACTCATATTGGGTCAAACATTTTTCTAGAAAAAAAAAGACCAACTAGGCATGGTTGAACTTTTTGCTTTAATTAAAATAAAGTCTTCTGTAAAGCAGACATGCCTAAAAAATATAAGGCAAAAAAATAAATAAAATGAAAGAAGTATTTTAAATTCTAGAACTGAGAAAAATAGAATAAAACATATGCAAATACGAAAATTATGAAAACTTTGATTGAATGATGATATATGATTTCAAAAATTTTAATTTATCGTAAAAAATCTTAAAGTTTAAACTTTAATAACATAAAATAGATTAAAAGATGATGTTATGGTGTACTCCTATGAAGGATATAAAATGTAAAAATAAGAATATAGAAATTAACTGATTATAAATAGAACAGACGTAAAAGTAATAATAACCATGTATTTTTGTCAGCATTTATGTGAGGATCAATTTAAATAATTTAATAATCTGCATTGAAAGTTAGGATTTCATAATCAAACTTTCTCTATTATCTTAAATGTAAATATCTTCTTTCAATATTGCTCAATTGTCGTAAATCACCAGATATTATTGTGTCTAGATAAACTTTCTCTCTAGTTTGACTTTATTCTTCATCATCAAAGCTCTAAGTTCCAAGAAGAATTCTCCAGTTATCTTCATTCCTTCTTAAGATATTATGTTTCTGACACTAACTGGAAATTTCTACCTTTTAGGTTATGTTAGAGGGTGTCACATTAAACACGTAGTAATAAGCGGCATACATTATTGAGAAACAAAAATTGTGCAAATATTTAAGCCATTTTCTAAAATTTTTGGCTGATTTGGGTTCCAAGTTATACTATTGACGAAAAGGATAGGATTTTATGATCAAACTTCCCTCTTGCAGAAAATATGGAGCATATACCCTTATGTATTTATTCGCGACAAGCATGATGTTGGTACTATAGCCATTATACAGGTGGTGTTAGGACCGAGCACTTTAAATGTAGAGCGGTGAAATTCCTGTTTTTAACTCGTAAATAACATTATATTTGATTTTTTAATGTGTATCAACATTTGTGACACTTTTTTTACTGTAAGTGATTGATAAAATAACATCTTATTTCTTAATTAAATGGATTCTGATAATAATAAAAGCATATCCTACGATGTAAAGAAAAGATTTATCTGTATTTAGCTCATTTTCGTAATACTACTAATGTATATGATAAAATGTATTCAAAACCTAATAATAATTGTAGAAGAGGTATAGAACAGAGCAGAATACATTTCTGCATGGATTGAACTGGATACTTGCAGTATTCTATTGTTATTTATTTATAAAATGGTATTTGAGATTGAATAATTATCTTTTTAAAATCACTTTGGCCGAGAAAAATTTCGACACGTGGAAGATTAATAAGATTAAGCTAAGTAATGTTATACATTCATTCGTGCCATGTATCAAGGTCAATTTGCACAAAAAATACGTGGTAGATGCGTTTTATATGTAGCTACGGCCACAACGATGCTAGATAACTCAATATAAAATTACTTTTTTTTTATGATTCACAGCTTTTACAACAATGATATTTAATGTGTTTACGTCACTTATATTGAAAATTATAAAGATTCTTTGATTGAAGAGGTCCATCCTTATAACATATTCTGCTGTTTAAATAGTAGATCCAGGACAATTAAGAGAACCATTTCAAACACACTTTTATTTTGCACTTCATTTCTATTTTTCGGTATATTTCATGCACGATCCAACTTTTTTACTTAACTTTTGTAATTTTTTTAGACACGACCTGATAGGAGTGCCTGATATTTTTATCAGAACAAACAGTGTAACTACTTACAAATCACCTATTTTCGAGGCAAAACAAATTTTTAACTCAATATGAGTTAGTCTGAGTAGGTTCCATGGTGTATACATGGATTTATGTATTCGTGATCAAGTCTTTCAACTAACATAAGCAATTATTATCCGAATGGACTCAAATTTCGTAGGTTACTTTGGTTTTAATATGTCAGCTGATAGTGCCTATTTGAATACTTTTCATAAGAGACAGGGATTTTTATTGCAGTTCTCCAAGAAAAAAATTAGTCATTTTGCTATAACTTTTTTCACTTACGTTCTACACGTTCAAATTTAAAGACAAAGTTTTAGATCTCGATAAAATACAGCATTTTTGTATCGAGTGTTTTGCTCTAGCACATAATGCAGTTGCTCTATCATGCTAAAGAGTGACGAAATCAGCGAAAAAATAATTTTTTGACCACTACAGAAAAAAAATAAAATTTCTGCAGCGTAATGTTGAATTCGTAAGTAGTTTATCTCGTAAGAATGCAACTATTATGTCAAGTAAGTTGTCTCTACAGTGCCATCTTAGTTTGATACGGAAAAAATGTTTAAGAATGACCAAATTATCCTTGTATAGAATGTATCTTTTCTATATGACTTTGGTGGATGAAATGGTGAAGAGGCTCTACCCTACTATACATCACTCAAGTTGTAATGTTTATGGAGTCCTTTGTTGACATCTTTCATTGATAAAGATATTAAAGTACGAAGAGGGAATACTTTTGGGATCTAAAAAAAATGATTAAAAAAGTGTGCAACATTGGTCGAGTGCATTTTCTTAATCAAAAAGAAAAACTCTAAAAATAGGCTGTTCTTGGCTTATTGTTGGATTTTAATTTTTAAAATCTTGCTCTACTCCTTAAATAATTTCAGATAAAGTCTCCAAAGGAATTTATGAAACATATGTAATGCGTCATGAATTAGATGCAATTGTTTATCGGAAAATGAGTTTTCAAAGTCAACATTTGCAAATAACGCGTCACACATTAACTATTTTTTAAAATTTTCCTCGGTCACTCCATCTTAAATCATCCAAAGAGTAAATAGGTTTTGAAAAATTAAAATCAAACAGAAAACCGGGAAGAAATCCATTTTTTAAGAGTTTTTCTTTTTAGTTAAAAAAATACACCCATACGTTCTTGCAAATTTTTTAAAATAATTGTTTCCTAACTCAAAAAAGTACCCCTTTTTGTATCACTGTTTCTTAATTGCAGTATGATATTTAAAAAGGACTGTATTATTATTTTAAATTTAGTGCTATTTAGTAGAGTAGAGCCCCTTTGGATACGAAGATTCTATTTTCCATAAAAATAAACTTTTTTGCATGGACCATTTTAATCTTTATTGTCGTCCTAAAACTTTCAAGAACAGAAAATCTTTTGGAAAAGCAAAAAAATCGTTTAGTAACATGTCGCTTTTTTGTTTAACGTTTGCTCACAAAATAATAATATAAAACTTGTCTGGCTATGATATTTAAATATAACAATAATCTGAAAATGAGATCCTATAATTTTAATTACACTTTTTGCTCCGACAAGTATTTTCGATAAATTAAGCCGCCTGTTTAAGCTGTGACTTATCCATCCTTCGCGTGTAAAAGCTTTTCTCAGTTAAAGTTATTCTAATAACATAATAAATCTTAAATAGCGTATTAATAAATAAATAATACGTATTTATGCAGGTATCCAGTTTTATCCGTGGATGAATTTATTCTGCTCCTTCCTATACCTTTTTTACCATCATTATTAGTTTAATACATTTTTTTATATATAAGTAGTATTACCGACATTAGCTAAGAACAAAATATTTTTTTCTTTACTCCTTTGGATATACTTATATTCAATGTAGATGAGTCATTTAATCAAGATGAGAAGCTTTATTTCGTCAATCACTTAAGATACAAAAAGTATGGTAGTTTATGATGCACTCTAAGGAATTAAAGAAAATGCTATAAGAGAGTTTAAAACAGAGATTTTTCTGCTCTAAATTTCAAACGCTTAATCTTAATACCACTTGGCTACGGAGACAGTACTAACGTTCCGTGCTCATCATAAATGGAAACAACAAAGTGACTTCCTGATCTTCTATACTTAAAGGGATATGTTCTATATTCTCTGCATATAGTTTTTCTTTATTCTCTATCATCTCAGCCTCAAGCTCTAAAAATAATTTTTCAATTATCGTTTTAATTTTTACGATATTAAGTAACTGGTACTTCAAACTTTAAATTTATAACTTTGAGGTTTTGTAGAAGGGTATTGAACTAAAAACTTTATAGTAAAAGGTTTATGTGATCAAAAAAACAAAAATTATATACGTACTTGAGTCATTTTTTATGAATTCTGGATGATAATTTCTAGTTTTATAAATTTTTTCATTATTTTGGAGGTAAGGATTTTATAATCATACTTTTTCAATAGATTTTTATTATTTTCTAATATCTTAAAAGGAATTATTCAATTATCTTCTCTATTTTTCAAGATATTAGGTTTCTGACACTCACAACCCTAAATTTCCCACTGTGCGGCGTATTACGTATATGAGAACTAAATTAAACAATTAAGGTAACTGCAAATCTTTTTGTGCAAGCTCTTTCTGAATTTGGAACGGGTTGAGTAATTCACCTCAAACACATGTTCTCCCTTTATTTTCTTGGTTGCACATTTTTACTAGGTTCTCTAACTTTTTATTTTGACCTCCAAGGGCATCGTTAAGAGAAAAGTGGTCCGTCGTAAAGATACTTTTATATACCTAATACCGACCAAGACGTATTTGAGACGATCGTAACGCCTTAGAAATGCTTTCTAGTAGGATGGATGACTAGATCGTTTCAGGAGGTCTTAAACCTGGCGCTCGCATAATAGACTCGTATAACTCGTATACATAGTAGTATGTTTAAATAAATAATGTGGTAGAGTTAGGCATATGTAAAAGAAATTAGCTTACATGAAAACTATAGAAATAAAATAAAAATACATCTTGGTAAATTTATTTTCCATCCGTCTATCGACTTTTCTGTTTATATAGTTGAAGACCTTGTATGCGTTATCCCATTAGTAAGCTTTACTACCTTCCCTCCCTCCTGCTTCACACAGTTGATAAAGCTTTTAAGCTTCTTAAAGGGGTTTAAATTAATATTTTATCCTTTTATAAGAATCTTATTTGTATTATGAAAGTGTAGAAAATATCTACCGCTGCTAATTTTTTGGATTAATACCATATAAGATTTCTTATTCATTAGTAAAAATCAAACTTCTTTTCGGTAATTTCGTTAATAATAAAGAATACAATTATGACCTATCTTTTTACATTAATATAGACTGGTAATATAAGTCAACAGAACTTAGAAACTGACATTACATTTTGGTTTTTATGCTAAAATGTTATATTAAACACTTTTTCAGGGACTTTCAACTTTAGTGGCATGTACTTACATAGGTATAATATCTAGGACGTGTAAGCTGTCTACTAGAGCTTCCATAGCCGTCCTAACAGTAGTTGGAATGGCATATTTACAGACGACAATGGGTATACTCACACTGTTAAATCATGTACCGATCAAAATAGCGGTAGCACATCAATCTGGCAGTCTTCTGTTAACAACTACAATTATTTGGCTTCATCATGAATTAAAGTACATTAAAAAGTTACCTAGATGATGAAAAAAATGTACAGTTTCATAGATTTCAACTTCAAACTATTTATTTAAGGTATAGTATGCTAGTGACTATTATGTGGCCAATCACACCAAAAACTGTTATCAGAGATCATAAAATAAGCAATCAATGTCGGCTTGCGTTGTGAAAAAATGACTTTTTAGACTTCAGTTCATGCAGTTAACTCTACGGGATATTCTTCTGTTACAATATGGTTACATGACATAAATATTTAAATGTATTTTTAATTAAGTGTGTATAAGAATTAAATCATACAGATGTTTTATATTTTTGTGAGATTCTGTAATTTGCACTACCCTTCGAATAATGCTTTCCTATGATTTTTCGAATATTTAAACACTATTAAATTGAAATCTGTCTACATCATACCATTTTTAGCTGCTTCTAAATCAGTGGCTTTAGAAAAACAATATGTTTCGAAAAAAAGTATGTTTTAAATTTAATAAGTTCTTACTGAAGCTCTCATGTCGTACATGAGTTATTTTCTGTAAGACATGAGCTACAACAGTCTTACTTCACGTAAACTTCTTGCGGTAGACTAAATAATCCTCTTACAATATTTTAGGAACCTGCATATTATTTTATATTGACATCATTATCTCTGGTACATAAGTACAAATTAATAAATTCACCTTATTCCACTGTAAAATATTTTCATTTGTTTGCATGTAGATATTCCAAAGGAAAATTTCAAAGAAAGACCTAATTAAAATGACAAATGTTAGAACAAAGTCAAAGCACCATAAAAGAAGGGAAACAATAGTTAGGATTTCGATAGACATACGACAACAAAAATTTTTGATATCCTAGGTTGTAGGGGTCAACAACCCAATAGATGAACGACGACCAGTAGATGAACGATTTTTCCGAAAATATATTTGCGTTGAAAATTTTAAGTATTAACATACTTTTCCTCTGCATTGCAAAGATTGTATTCTTAACATTGATCAATTGTATTTTTTATATACAAAAAGACAGTTTTATTACCTCTCGCCCATATGATTTAACTCATTTATCTACTGGTCGTGGAGCAATTTTTCAACTTTTTAATTTTTTGTTTTTTTTTTATCAGACATAATGTCTTGCTTGTTATACTTGATTATGATTTCTAACATATTCTTTCGTTGCAGTAAAAAATCCTTTTGTTCTTAAATATTATAAGTTCATACATATTTCAATACAATACGAAAATTTCCTTAACCGTTCATCTATTCGATAGTTTATCCCTACATATCATTCCTACGTTATAATTTTTACTGGAATAATAACACAGGCACAAAAAAATAAGAGCCAAAAAAAAGACCTTATCGCTCTTACGTTTTTGGGATCGCTGAAACCAAATATGACCATAAAAAAGGATTTTAATTACCCATTTTTCCTCTAGCCCCCCGTACCACCCCCCGAAGAGGAGGTGAATTTTTAATAATCATAGAAAATTGAGATGTATGTGTATTTATATGTTTTTTGGAACGCTGAAACTAAATATGAGAACGAAAACTGGATTAAACCTTTCTCTCATCCACAAGCACCCCCATACCGTCCCCCTGAAATTTTTAATTTTCCTACAGCATTAAGATTTATGTGTATTTATATGTTACTTGGGGTGCTTGATTAATATAATTCATCTTGCCTCTCACGATTGGGGGTGTTTTTTGACGTGAGTTCCCTTACCTCCCACGATTTGGCATTTACCTCTTTCCATAATATCGAACTCTCTTACTTTCAAAAAATCTTCTCAGAGGTTTTATTTTGTTAGCTCTCTTCTGTTCTGGTAAATCCCTTTAAATATTCCAGCAGTAATCTGCTAACATATTAAAATCCTATTTACCCTGATAACGCTGTTCCATTTTTTTCAAATCTTGATGAAACCTTTCACCTTGCTCATCGCTGTAGTCACCTAAGTTCTCCGGAAAATAAACTACATCGGACTCGAGGAAGTGTAGTTTTAATTTTATCAAGCAACCAAGTTGTTTGTTATTTATTAGTAGCTTCTTCAGCTTTTCCGTGTTATGAAAACTCTTGTTATTGCCTAAAAAGTTCTCTACTACACTCCTGAAACTAAGCCACGCATTTTTTTCTTTTTTGTTCATTGTTTTGACATTGTTTTGATATGTTTAGTGTCAAGCATAAGCTTCCAAATTTTAGACCCATCAAAAATCTTTTTTTTTAACTTTACATTATTATTTGTTCGGGATGGACATAAAAGTGAACTCTTCTGTGACTAATGCTTTGAAGAATTGCTTTACCAAGCCTAGCTTTACATGGAGTGGAGGAACAAGAACTTTCGTAGGCGATGCTAGAGGATCGCTGAGAATATTCTTTGAGCCAGGAAGTAAAGAGCTTCTAGCAGTCCATAGTTTGTATAATGCTTTTCGCGGTCTCGACAATTCCATAGACATAAAAAGCATGGGTGCCCATTAAAACAACTTTGCTACCCCAAAAGAATCGTTAAAATTTTCAGATCTCCAGAAATTTGCGAGTTGTGTTCCGTATATTTTATTTTTTTAAGTACCAGTTTTATTGGACTATATTTTTCTGACATATTTACTGAATAGCCTATAGGTATCGAAGATATCTCGTTCGTGTTGTGTAATAGTACTTCTTTTAGACTACGGGTATCTGTGCAATATATGAGAGGTTTTTCTTTCTTGAAAAAAGGAAGGAAGTCTTTTTCCTGTTTTCGAAAGACTGAAATACTTGTGCCTTTACCCCAAAGTCCATCATTCTTGAGATTTGACGCAAGATATCTGCAGCATCTTTGGGTAACCCAATGTCTCTTACTATATCGTTGAGTTTTTTCTGATCCCACAGCTTTACAGGCTGATCTCGTTTAAAGTGACCACTAATTTCATTACTGTCAGAATTCGATTCATTTTCACTTTCAGTTCTGCTTAAATCCCCACTAGATTCATCAACATCCATTTTACTCTCATCTTCAACTATGTCACTAGTAAAATAATATTAATATCATTAAAAACTGGAGGAGTAAAGGATGAAGAGATGGTGTATGTAACGTGTTTGGGTTTCATCATACCTTTAAATTCAATCGTGCAAATATAACAATCCTTTTGAGTCTTAGGCTTTTTCCATACAGCAGGAAATGTAATGAAATTTTTGGCGCTAGAATTGGACGAGTAACAATTTAACATTTTCCTGCATTTATTACAAATGCTGCTTGGTACTCATGTATTGCCTACATTACTTACAACCTGCAGTGAGAAAGAAATATAAATTTATCCTTGTACTCTAAAAAAAGTCTGCGAAAAGGTTTTGTCTCAAACTTACCACATATATATGTAACAGAACATGGAATCGTCCTTGTGATAGGTACGAATGGAATCATCTTCAACATCCTTATCACATTGCGTAGATGCACCCATTGCATGGTTTCCCGGTCCTTCATCAAAAGCTACCTTTAGTTTCAAGTCGCACCGACTCAAAAATACTTTCGCATTAGTTTTCATTCTTAAATTATTACATTCAAAGGTAGCCAAATTGCCCACTACTTTACAGCTGCGGTTGTTTGATGACGACACCAGTAGGCTGGCTTGCTCACCCAGACCTGACACAGACACTGAGGTCTCTCTTTGCTGCATCGTAAATTTTTCTCTACTTTTGCCATAAAGGCATGCTTTTAACTTAAGATCGTAGCCAGTTACCTGTTATCCGTCTTTCCCGCGTGAAGGTGTCTTAGTCGCAAAAGTAAATACTGACTCACTTCTATTTTAAAAAAAGGATAAGAAAAAAAAAAAACAATCAAAAAGGAAAGAAATAACTAACAGAAGAGGATAACTTTAATATATTCCGACTGTGACAAAATGCCGAGTTCAAAAAATAATGAGGTTAAATAAACACGGTTATGATTTAAACAGAAATCATGATTCGCTTTAAAAGAATCAAAAAAATATAAAAATACATACATCTTAACGTTGTATGAAAATTAAAAATTTAACCCCCTCCGGTGCGCTAGAAGAAAAATGTGCTATAATCATTTATAATTTTTCAGTTGAAGTCTTGATGGATCGGTGTTGAGCATGAAGTTACATAGTTTAAGAGCCTTAGGTGATCCAATAAATAACATCCAGCTTGTCAAAAATCACTCTCTGATTTAGAGCCGGTAGGTAATTTTAGCTGTACGATTTCCCAATCTTTAGAGGCTCTCTTTGAAGAGAATCCAATATCTGGCCAGCATAAATGATTAAACAATTATTACACAAATAAATATAATGCTTGGTGATCAATGAGTAAGTGCATAATATGATGAGTATCCCAAGCAATACATTGATTTATGTGTGTATACGCTATTTATATGGCAGGAGGTGCACAGACATGTTACAAAACCTATAATACGCGTATTTTTCAAATAAAGAATTAATCAATGCTAAAAAATGAGTAAGTAATAATCAAAAAATCTTCTCTAAGTGTGGATCGAACGCATAACCTACTGTACTCTAGTCAGATGCTCTTGCCAACTGAGCTATAAGAGCTGCGAGTTCCACAAAATGTAGGTTCCTATTTATATTCATCCTCTTTTTCTTTTTCTACGAAAGTGCTATTCTTACACAACCCGATTTATATGTATAAATTTGACGCTTGGTGATTAATTAATAAATTTAATATATGATGGGTATTTCAAGCAGTACGCTGATTCATGAAAATGAATATTAATCGACACCTACAGTGTGTGGAACTTGCAGCCCTGACAGTTCAGTTCGCAAGAGCATATTTCCAGAGATTTTTTTTTTTTTTAAGTGATATAATGCTGGGTTATGAGTCGCTTTCGGTGAAGAGTGATGTAATTTAGGAAAATTAGGTGTTTTAATAATATGCTTGAAAAACAACTCCATCTAATGGAATACACGGGGTTCAAAAAGATGCATTATTTTTGAGTAATTAAAAACTGTCTATAACTTTGGAAAACTTTCGAATGGATTGTATGGCAGTGTTAGTTATAAGTTTACTTAATGATAACGTATGCTGATTCTGCATTTTATTATTCATAACAAAATACTTAAATTGGTTGTAAAATTAAATATCTTGAATATACAATGATCAGCGGTAATAAAGACAACTCTTGATTATTTTTCTAGGAATACTTGTTATTAATCTGTCATATCTAAATGTGTTTATGTTGGAAACCTTTTATTATGAGGAGACCACATCTGCACCATGAATCTCTACATAGAGTGGTCAACACAAAGAAATCTGAACATCACTAATAAATTATTCTTGCACACCCTATTTTAATATTGTGGACTATCCGAAGAGTATTCCAGGCAAAGTGTAGAATCTAGGTAGAAAGCCTGATACATCTGCACAGAGCATTCTACACTAAAAGTTGTGCAAAGATTTTATTCATTATGTTATTCTAAATGTGTGCGTTTATGTACAGGCATTAACGTGTTTATTAGAAGTGTAGGTAAACCCCATCCGGCAGTTTCGTAATATACTACGTAAAGATAAAATATGTTTCTTCATCATACACAGGTGTAGGATGATAGATTTTTTTCGACACAAGTGTAAAAATTCACCTATGAAATGTTCAAGAAATGTTACATCTGTTTTAATGTAATTTAAAAGTACTATTTTGCTTGAGTACAATTTTCTCTTAAGTTCGGAAAATAGCGTAGACTTATATTGATGGAATGATCGTGAATAAATTTGATGGCTATACTTATAATTAAAAGCACTAAGTAAAATAGAATTATCAGCAAGTAAGTGTACCTATGATCTATAAGACGATGCTTTAAAACTGATTCTTATCGGCAAATTGTATACATATACTTGCCTGTATTCTTTGTCCTGTTACTTGGATTAAATATATATATATATATATCTTATATTATATAGTTGTATGGTTTTAGGGCGAGTACTAGCTCCCCCCGCCCCCCTTTTACCCCCGTTCCCCCCTTTCCCCTCAGTTCCCCCCTAAATAAGGTAAATTTCGTTTATTTATACCGTAAAATTTGACTGCCAAAAAATTGGGTTAACTCCCCTTGCCTCCCAAGCTTCCCCCAGCTCCCCACCATACTCTCCCCAACCTCCAACCAGCTCCTTCCAAAAATGTTTTTTTGCCATATATAATTCCATGTGAAAAAACATCTGGAATAACAAATTCAAATTAAAAAAAAAATGTATTCACACATCTGGTTGCTGATTGGTAGATAGTCAGTTGGTATCCAAATAATCTGGGTTCATGAAGATAGTAAACTATATTAAAATTATAACAATCATGCCTAATAGTAGAGTAAGATAGAGTATACTATAAGGGACGTATGTCACGAAAGCAATACTTATGTGAAACAGTGTTTGTTTAAATTTTGTATTAAAAATATATCAACCATGATCAGAGGTTGTGAAATAAGCTGCGAAGAAAATTTCTCAAAAATTACATGTATTTGTTTTCAGCACAGCAAAAATGGTACTGTGATTCATCGGTAAGTAAAGGTATATACTTTCATTAGAAAGACCAAACAGATGAATTTTATTCATAGTGTTTACATTAAGTTTTTAAATAGTAATCAAAAAAACTTCAAATTTTAACAAATACCAATCATGCTATTTTAATTTTTTAAACGATTCTTCAGTTATTTAAAAAAAATTGGTTTTAAAAAATTCAGTTATTAAAAAAAATTAGAAGAATATCTGGAAAAAATAATGAATTACTTAAATACAACAAATTTCAAGTCTGTAATAAATTTTTCATATTTTATTTACAAATGTTAACAATACAGCGAGTAGAAAAATTTTGTTCATAATGATAAAATAGTACAATTTACGCAGTCAAAATAATTCAAACAGTAAGTAGTCGCTTCAGCTGAAAGAAAATCAATAAATCTCTAAATATCATACAAGCTTTTCAAATAGAATAGTGAAAATTGTAAAATATGTGTATATAGTGCGCAAAAAAAGTAATAAGCTAGAATGAAAAAAATCGATGGAATTATTATACTCATAGAAGTACATAGATGACCTTATATTAATGCAATATAGATGTGATGAAATTTATTCAAATATACGATTATTTTTGTTTGTTATAGCTTTCATAGTTCTATGAGCACTTAAAATAAATAGTTATTTAAAAAAAAAAAGAGCAAGTGAGTTAACCACAAAAAAATTGTACTCTATCTTTTCTATACAAATGCACTTAATATATGCTGAGTTGAATTTAATTATTTGTTCTCTGAAATCACAATATATATCGTCTGTGTATGTGTCTGAAGTCCTAGCTCACGAAATAGTTTTCTTCAATGGTCTATTATTTTTAATTTTAAAAGTTTTTTTTAAGCAATAGTTTCAGAATAACATTATAAAAAGAAAAACAAATCTAACATTCATAAATAAAAAAATTGAAATATATTTTAATCATTATTTTTTAAACTGAAGATTAAAGCTATTTTAAGCTCCTTCAATAAATAAGAGAAAAATTACTAACCTTATTATTTATATGATTATTATTAATATGATTTATTTTATAAATATAAAAAATTCGGAGGTTGGCGAGCAGAGCCCGCAGGTGGGCAAATATACATATGGAATAAATATCACAAAAAATAGGGCAGGTAACGTAATGTAATTACACAAGTAGCAGAGAAACTAAAAATGATAAGATTCATAAAGGCAAACCATTGCAAATTGATGAACAATATTTCACAATAATTGAGCAGAAAATATGGATTATAAATAAAATCAAAGAACACTAAAAAAATAAAAGAGAAAGTTAAAATATAATTAAATGCTAACGTGAAAAAGATAAATAGAATAATAAGAGTTACAAAAATTAAACAAGCCTAAGAAAACTAAGCAAAGAAGCAGAAAGAAAAATTCAGATGAGTTGTGTAAAGCTATTAAATGATTAAAACAAAAAAAAAGGCAAAATAATAAGGAAAGAGGCATGAAAGAATAATTTTATTAATTTTTCAAGAAATAACGATGATACATATTATACAGAAAAGAAAAAAGAAAGTATAGTAATCAACAGAAAAGTCTAGAAGGATTTTTACAAAAACACATCCATCATTAAGTAAAAAAATGTCTTGGGAAAAATAAAAAACAGAAAAGACACAGGAGAAGACAGAATTATGGAAAACTGTTTCAAGAATCTGCAAATATTTTGGATGATTGATTTAAGAAACATACTTCATAGCATATAGACTAACACACAAAGTACAGAAGCGTGGGCAAGCGGGTGCCCATAAAGCCTAGTACTTTGAAGTTTATTTATATAGAAAATAGACGATAAGTGAATCTAAAATGATTAAGGAGGTGTAACAGTAGGCAAACTCGAAATTCCCTGTCTAATATTATCTGATGATTAAACGGAGAAAAAACAACAGGTAGGGTTCAAGGGCAGTCAAAGCAGTTTTAGGCTTAAGCAGAAGAGCTAAAGTAGAAAGTTTGATTCAAAGATTATTTTTCATGGATTATATGATAAAATTATATTGCACATACGTAGCTGAGACTTGCGTATGAACATGAAAAAATATGTAGAAAAAATAGAAGGCAGATTCAAAATATGAAGTTATGTTTAAATGCAAAGACACAAGGATATATATGAAGATTTAAGGCGGGCAGAGTAGACATAAATTTAGGAATGGAAAAGGAAAGAAAAAGGAGAAAAAATAGATTCAGATTTACAAATATTATGTTGAGTTTAAGTTCGAACACATTAGGATACATATGAGAAATAGAGGCAGGTAGTGTTAGCCTAAAAATAGGAATATGAAAAAAGGAAGGAATTTACTTTTTGCAAATAATAAAAGTGGACTTAAGCAAGAAACCTTATTTATGCACAATAGAAGAATTAACGAACTTAATTAATAAAAATCATACAAAATAAGCAAAGAAGTGAGCGTAGTATATTAAAAAGTAGAGGATGGGAAAACGATAGGACTTATAGAAAGAGCAAAAAAAAATCAACTTGTGAAAATCAAAGATAGTTTTACAAAGGAAACGAAGACTTTTGTCACTTAGGAAATACAGAAAAACTATATGGGCATTGACAACTCTATCATCCGTGAAATATGAAAAAAAAAAAGATAAAAACAGAGAGAAAAAATATAGCAAAAAGACAAATATCAGGTGAGTTTAAAAGTTTTTAAGTGGTGGACTGTAGGCTCTGCAATAAAAGAAAGACAAAATTATAAATCGCATATTGCTGTCTAAAGAGGAAAATAAACAGCAAATTATAATAATAACATAGGTCAGAAATATATGATTAAATGATAATGGAAAGATATGCAGGAGGAACAATATTTATGTGAATGTATAAGATATTTATGTAGGTAAATAGGGCGCTACAGAGTGAAAATTGAAAGCTCAATGATATGTTATGCGTTGTAAATTATAATATTATGTTAATGAAAAAAGGAATTCTTACACGTTGAAGTATGTTTAATCAAATACATACTATATTCTTTTGAAAATAAAATTAGTATTGTATGAAGAGGATATGCATTTCAAATAGTTACGAAACAAGAAGACAAAATGTAGAAGTATGTAGAAATCTATTTAGAAAATAAAAAAAAAATGAAATAAAAAATTTACATTTATAAATATTAAGTAAGAATTTCACAATAATATTTTATTATGAACTTATATCCATAATCGGTTCTAAAATGTGTAAAAATGTCCAAAAAAAAGACTTCTACCTATTTCTATAATAATAATGATTCCCTAAATATTATATACATATACATATGTATCAATATTAACCTTAAATACCAATTAGAATCATCGTCAGTGTAAAATTAGTAACAACTATTTGATAAATGAGTGAACTTATTTCATGTAATGACTAAATTTGTTTCATTTTTAAGCGAATTTCTATGAGATTGTATTGGTTATCTATGTTTGTACGCATATGAGTAATACCACCGAACTTTTAAAATAAGTGTTACTAATCAATTTATACAATGTACATGGATAAAATAAACTTTCATGAATATAGAAATTTAAAGTGTTTTGTTACAAATATTTAATAATTCTTTTTAAGCAAAAGTAAATTAAGGCTTATCAGTATTACGCTTGAAAGTGTGCCGATTGAGTGACTTTTCAAGGGTTACTAGGCGCTGTTCTATTTATTTCTGCTTTAATAAAAAAAAAGCTATCTCTAGAATTTTATAAAAATCACACGGATTTGTTATTTTGGATATAAGATTCAGAAAATTATACACCTGCAAGCGTGCCCTTTACCCAAAAAAGTTTTAAAAAATATTTATCGCTTTGGAAAATTAAAATAATTTAATAACTTTTTGTTATCCCAAAAATATTTTTGATAAGTAATTTCTTACAAAAATCGGTAACACTCAGAAATATGGTTTAAACTAGTTTAAAAATAAATATTTATTTATTTGTACGCATGCTACCCGACTTTTTTTACATATATTACTTTTTAAATCGTTTTACAGCGCGTAACTCATTCTGAAAATCGTTTAATTCAAGAGGCACAATCCTAATTTATATGTAAAGTAACTTTTTTGTGTGTAAACAACTCCTTGCACTTTTAGAAAAATAACATCAAAAGTCTTTATCAAGAAATTGTGTTGAACAGAAATTATGTGACTTCCGAAATCCTTCAAAAATTTACAGATCTAATCATTTTTAGCAATAATTGAAATGGCCAAAGCTCTAAGGGGTAGCAAGATAGAAAGCTTTCTTTGAGCTTTAATTAAAGCTTGAATTGAATCCTCTAAATCATACTTAAATTTTTTTCGATTTCTGCGTTTGTTTTAAAATAATAATTTTTTTCAGTAAGTTTTTTAAGTTGTTACGTAAAAATAAAGCATCTTACGGAAAAGTGTATAACAACATATTTTGCATAAAATGAGCCAAAGAATACGGTAATAATTATTGAATAAGGGAAATATGAAGTTTTCAGGTTGTTGGTAATAATTTGTTACTAATAAAAAAAAAAGTATCATTAAATATGAGTAACGCGAATTTTTTCCTAATATTGGCAGTGCATAGAAATAAGAAGAATAATTCTCATTAGCATGCATTGGAATTATTTTCTTTATCTATCAAACATCGAAGTGTTAAAAATTCGATGGAATTACTCATATGTGTATTAAAAGATAATTTTTTGTTTTTATTATTCAGACATGAGAATAAAAATATCGTTATATAAGGGTTAGCGCGCGGAGCGCGCAGGGGGGCATAAAAGGGTATTAAATCATTAACTGTTGACTCTGCAATGAAAAAAGAAAAAAAAATCAAACACTTATTGCTATATAAAGATGAAAAAAAAACATAAAATTAAATAATGGAGATATATGCAGGAGGCAGATGATTTATGTTAATGTATAAGATATTTTGGTAAGTAAATAAGGCACTACAGAGCGTAAAATCAAAGTTTAATGATGTATTATGCGTTGAAAATTAAAATATCTTGTCAATGTAAGGAGACTAACATATTGTCGTATGTTTAATTAATTGCGTAGGGTCCTTGATGGCTTAGTGGTTAGCATAGTGGCTTCCGGATCTGACAGACTCGAGGCAAAACGGGTTTGATTATCGTCGAAAATTTTTTGGGAATTTCGATTTTAGGAGTGGGAAAAGTACCCGTGGCGCCTAAAACACATTCTTCCGATTCTAGCGGACTGTGCAGTTTCTCCTGATGATGCCTGGACCTGGGAAAAAATCCCTCATTGGGGAGATCGTTGGCGCACCCCGACGCTTGGTAGGTGGATTCCCGATGGCAGCTTGCAGTCTTGCCAATCCCCGTCGTGGGAGTCAGCAGCCCATGGATCGGTCCGATCGATCATTGGCGAGCAAAATAAACATAAAAATTACTCTTAGTCATCGAACAGATATATCTTTGCCCAAATCGTTTCAGACTTTGCTGTTGATTAATATACTTCTTTTTTTGTATAACATGCCTTATTGATGTCACCCAACAATTTTTTAAAATTATTTTCCAAGCCTCTTCTCTCATTCTTATCCCCCTTTTTTTTGGATTGAATTTTTTAATTGCTTAATAAAATACTTAGATTTTTGCTTTTCGTTATTTTGCGGAGATTTTTCATCGACTTTTCAAATTTTTGTATCTCTGATAATTTATTTATACTTTTTTATTAGTCATTAGTTAGACTTTGTTTTTTTTTTTTTTTTTTTTCCTTTCTTTAAGGTAACCTGTATTTATTCTGATCTACTATATTATTTTGAAATCCAGTTTATTGATTTTTAAATTTTTTTGGTCTTTTGATCTTAACTTTTTTAGATCCCTTGCTGCCTGTCAAATCATATTGGGTAAACTGTCCTATTTTTCTGTGAAATTTATTCCATCTTGGTTAATTTCTTGATCCAAATACTTATCTCCTTTCTATTCTAGTCTTCTTTAATACTTATATTTTTATTTTCTTTCCTCATTATTATTTTTTTGTGATTTCCTACTTAGGTTCCTTTCTTTATCTCTCGTATAATATTGCCTACGATTTTAAATGTCATCAGTAGATAATCATACTCACTTCCAGTTACCTCTTTTGAAGTTTTAACAGCACTATTGCCTTCCGTTTTTACCTCCAATACAAAATTAGGACTGATTGCTTCCCTTCTCCTACATAAGTTATCGACCCATCCTAATCTCCCATCATATATCAATTTTTTATTACTTATCTTATGTTTGAGCACTATTTTAACATTTTTGCGCCTGCACTGTTACGATCTTCATCCTCCGATTTTCTTTTTTGCAGACATTAGTCTCTTTTTCTATTTGCTTCTATTCTTTTCTATCATGTAAATTATCAACAATTATAATTTTGTCTCCGCCTTCTACTCCTAGTTTAATTTGACTTTTCAATTTTCCTACAGTCCTATCTAGTTTTAAAAGATCAGACGGGTTGAAACGGCATATAAAATGTCACAATGTAAAACAAATAAAATAAATTCTTGTTTGATAAATTGAATGATTTAAATCAAATGATATGATTATTAAAATTTTGTGGAGTCCTCGAGGAATTGAATGCGATTTGAAGTTTTTTAAAATTATAGAAGTATTATTAGCAGACTATCAATAATTATCTGTAACAATAATAAAAAAATTATCAGAAAGTGATGTTTTTGTAATCCTATAAATACATTAAATTGTAATTTATTCATCACAAATACTCGTTCATAATAAGAATGCCAGATCTTACACACGTAATCTAAATAAAGCGTTTGATAGAAACTTCCCTAATTAACACAGGAAAAAGTTACCATGGGCTTCCAAAGTTATAATTGAGTTGTGTATATAAAATCGTCAGAGATGATAGAGAAGGAGCAAGGATAGCTGACCTTCATTTAATGAGGTTAAGAATTACGTGAAAATGAATGATTAGCTACGGTATTTGAGGAGGAGGTGAGGGGGTGCTGAAGGAGAGCAGGAGGGGGCGGAGACTCATTTCAGACCATATAAATATAATATATATGAACATGTTTCTAGAAAACCTCTAGCAGAGTTTATGTATTATAACACCATGCATAAAATGTATTTCTATACACCTGGTTCAATAAATAAATAAATTATTTGTGTGTATATATATATATATATATATATACTAGTGGAGCTTCGCCCCCCTGCGCGCTTCGCGCGCCACCCCCCCCCTTTCCATACTTCTATTCTTATGTTGTACAATCATAGATAACCAAAGCGATCTCATAAAAATTTGCTAAAAATTCGAACAAATATAGTCAGTACATTAAACGATTTCACTGATCTATCAAATGATTGTTACTAATTAAAATCTGTTTAGTACTCTTTGTTATTTAAGTTTAATATTGATACATATGTGTATGTATATGATATTTACGCAATGATTATTATTAGAGAAACTGTTATGATAATTTTTTTGGTTATTTTTGAACATTTTATAATCAATTATCGATATACGTTCATAGTATGAAATCATTTCAAATGTCTTACTCAATATTTTTAAATGTTTAATTTTTTATATTATTATTTTAGGTTATTAATTATTTAAGTTTCATTAATTAACAAAGGTGCTGGGTCATTATGCCATTGGTTATTTGTTATGAAATATTTATGTGGCAATTGCACTGTTAGATTGTCTGGCCTTTGTAGACAGACCCTTGTAGAACACCCTACCAGTCTTTTATCATACGCTTCTCATCTATGTATACCT
>JAPYYV010001514.1:0-29267 GCA_030522625.1 Copidosoma aretas | reverse complement strand
TTATATCGATTCTGGGGTAGCAACTCCGAAAGCCATGGCTTTTCCGAGGGTCTCTCTCCAGGGTCCACGCTTTATTTGCAACCTTTTTCAGGGTAACCACCCAATAATCTTTTTGCTTCCTCATGGAGGAAATTATGTATCAGTAAAAAAAATTTTTTCCTAGAAATACGTTAAAAATGTTTTGTATAGTGTCTAAAATGGGAAAATACCATTTTTAGAAAAAGTCTGTGTGTGTGTATGTAATCAGTCATATAGGAACCCAGTGGTAGATTTCAATGATTCTGGGCTTACCATTTTTGTTTTCTCATCCTTGGGGTAGCTCGGAAAAAAAAAATTTAAGTTTTATACCTTATTAAGGTTTTTATAACGATTTTATGGTCAAAAACAGGTCTTTGTCTTTTTCTTCTTAAAGGGTACAAAAATATAATTTTGAATTTCTAAACAGTAACATCTGATGGAGTTTCAAAAAAGCTCTATTTTCCATTTTAAAAAATTTTTTTAAAATATTTTGTTTAGTTTTATCAAAGAAATACTGAGATTTCTGTAGAAAATCATTTATATCTTAGAAACCCTCCAAATGCTTTTAATCATCTAGGGCTCACATCATAGAGCAGAAAAATAGCTTTTTTCACTCTTTCAATCATTTCGCTATTTTATTTTACTTTTTAGTTAAATAATTGCAGAAGAATGTTGTTGAGGAAGCTTTGTGCTAATTTATTGGCAGCGGTTTTTTTAACTATGACAATAATTTTTATTTTTACTCAGAAATATTTTTATAGTCTAGCCCTGAAAGGGCCGGTCCACATTTGGAACGTGTAGACATACCTGGAGGCGAAGCCGAAGCTCACACTCCAGGCAGCCTGCACACCCGCCTGCAGAAATGGCAGCGTCGTCGTCTTCTAGTAGTCGTCCTCGCTGCTGCTGATCGCTGTAGTCTGTTGCTACCGTGACTGTCCATCGCTGTAGTCTGCTGCTGCCGCTCCTGGTGCTGCGATGTGCATACTTGGAGGCGAAGCCGAAGCTCACACTCCACGTATACACATAGCCCTGAAAGGGCCGGTCCACATTTGGAATGTGTAGACATACTGGGAGGCGAAGCCGAAGCTCACACTCCAGGCAGTCTGCACACCTGCCTGCAGAAACGGCAGCGTCGTCGTCTTCTATTAGTCGTCCTCGCTGCTGCTGATCGCTGTAGTCTGCTTCTGCCGTGGCTGTCCATCGCTGTAGTCTGCTGCTGTCACTGTTGCTAATCGCTGTAGTCTGCTACCGCTGCTCTGCCTACGGTGCTCCCTCAAAGTCGAATATGGCTGATCTGAAGTTGCTACTCTGAACGGCCCATGGTGGGGGTAAGAAAGTGCTCGTCGAACAGCACGAGCTAGAGGGGGTAAAAAATTAGCACGAGCTGGAGGGGGTAGGTGGGCTGGTACCACAGGTGGGCTGGGACCAACGTGGGTTGATACCAGCATAGCTTACCTACTGCTGACGATCTTGAATAACCATAAGATCATAATTATTAGTTCATTGTGATTATTTTTTTATTTCACAAAACTTGATTCGTGTGTAAAAACAGTATGCTCCCAAACTTAGCGTATCTTTACTGTCTGATTTTTCAAAAAATTCTGGAGACATTTGAGCTCGAATAAGCTGAATAATTTTTCTACATTGTATTACGATCAGTTATTATAGTCGATCAGCATATATGCACAGATTGTTTAGAGCGATGAAATATAGCACTTAATTTTCAGTGATTCATACATTTAGGATTTTTTAATTATTTACAATTTATATCTTATTTATATTTCACTTTTTTTACATGGTAATAATCAAATATTATATTTAATTATAAATTTTTTTGGCATTTTTATTTAAATTTTTTTAATAAATCTACAAGCCTGTTTAATCTCCATGCGCGTCAGAGAGTCTTCGTACTTTTGAAATATTTTTATGAAACACTTTATGAAAACGTTTTATGCAGATTATTTTTATTCATACATAAATACATATTTATTTTGCCCTGTCTATTTAAAAAAAAAAATGTGAATCATAATATTATTGCTAATTTTTTCAATAAGTGAAAAAAATTGTGTAACTATGCCTCTAAAGATAATCGAACATTCGTCTGTCTGTAGCTGAAAATGATAAATTTAGAAACGCCATGCCAAGGGTATACTTCTTCACCTTTCTTTCGCAGGCCAGCTGATCACAGGAGGGCTTTTATTATAACTAATCCGGAAAAATCTGTCAAGTTATTAGTTTCTTATAATATGGGCTGGGCACTTTGTGCAAGATTTGACAATCATACTGGCAAAGCATTAGACTACGTGTCATACAATAGAAAATGCGGTATATGCGACTCTAATGTTAAAAATTATATCAACGATCCTCATGATTGCCGTCTAAATTTTAGGAGTACTGCTGAGGCCATGGAGTCCTCCGGTGCAGTTCACCTGGCAGCTCAAAGTCCCATTTCAGAAGAGGCTAATACTGAAATTAGCGTATTCATAGGAGATAATGATGCAAGGTGTCTGTCAGAATCACGAAAAGCTGGTTGTCGCAGTATTATAAAGCAATCTGACATGAACCACGCGTCAAAAGGGGTGAAAAATGCTCTTTATGAAATCAAAAAATCCCTGGCTGGAGATCCAGACTAAGAGCTTCATTCCGAATCAATTTATTCTTTTAAAAATGCTTTACTTACGCAGTGAAACAAAATGTAGGAAATGTTGATAAATTAAGAGAAATTCTAAGGTAAATTCCGCATCACGTATTTGTTCAACACGATAAATGCAGTCCCTGGTGTTCTAAAAATGCAGAAAACACAGTCATGTTCAGGTCGAGAAGTTTGACAATATTACGCTGTTCGCAGAACTCAAGAAGCTATTCGATAAATTAGCAGAAAATGCTGAAAAGATAATTATGGCAATTTCAAGTCCAGGGAATGAAAGTTTGAACAATACCACGGCTAGCAAAGCTACTAAAAAAATTTGTCATAGCAAGTCAGCAAGTGCGGACTGGAGGTATATATCGCCAACTTTTTAATGTTAAAATATCTAATTTTTCATTGTATCATTTACATACGGAAAAAAATGATTACATATCTTACCATTCCAGATTTGCATGTACTGTAGCTCTAAAAAATGAGGGTGAACCTTAAGTTTTGCAAACACTTGATATCGTGAATGTCTCTTGTGATCTAGTACTCCCGCGACATTTTTTGGCACGTAATACGAATCACTTCTGAACACACGAATCAGTGTTCTTTGACATATAGACCGGTGGATTTTATTTCAAGCGTCATGATATATTGCATATACGTGCAAAATATGGTAAATTTGTTTTCAATGTATATATCACACCAACGTCTGTAATTAACTAAAAGATCAGTGAGGTTCATGGATTAACCAATGTTGGCAAATAATTATTTAAAAATGGAGAAGGAGTATTTACTCCAAGCATTAAAAGTGACATCAAGAAATTACTAAGTTTTTTACAACAAATAGTTGTTAAAAAATGTATTTTTATAGCTCATAATTGTAAATTTGACGATGATCGTTTGGTTTGTGCGATTGATTGATTATCGTATACAGACAAATTGAGTGATCGTATCGAAGGATTTTTGGACTCATTACCATTATTTAGAAAATTGTTTCTGATGCTACCAGTCACCAATTAACAACTTTAACACAAGAACTGTTAAAGCTTTCAATATATGACGCACACGATGCACTGTTCGGTGTAAAGATACTGGAAAAACTGTGTATTGAATTCCTAGATGTAAATGTTATTATAAATAACAGCAAAACTTTTGAAAAGTACTTTCTGAACTCAACGAAAATGCTTTACGCAAAGAAAATATTTCAATACATTTGCCAAAACTTCAACATTTGAAGGGTGTCCTGTCAAAAATGATACACAAAAGATTAGCTAAAAACTGTTTAAATTACAAAACTTTGATGGATAAATATAAAACACAAGGCATCGAAGAGGCTGAAAAGTATTTGAAAGGATGTAATGCAGGCGGAACTCCAACAATCATAAAAACGAAAGCAGGACTTAATAAAGTCAGCAAGCATTTGGACGGTTTTAACGTACAACGTTAAAAACTATAGTGCATAAGTTTTTAACACACATTTCTAGTGCAATTGCGTGCCATGAGTAATTAATCGAACCAAAAAATTAGTTTTACAGTTTCTGACAGTGAGAAATAAGTTTAATTGTTTATATTTATAAAAATACAAGAAAAAGGTTGTATTATAATAATTTATAATTTGTCACAAAACTTTTTTTTTAATTTAAGCTGTACATGAAATCAACAGAAAACCAAAAATAAAACGTTTTGTGCAATAATTTTTATTTATTTACGTAAATATATGGTTTTTTTTCTTGTTCATCCAAAGACATTTTCAATATTTCATTTGTACAAGGAAAACCCAAAATTTAAATTTGCGCGGCTACTGCACAATTGCGTCAGTCTTACCAATCTAACCATCAAAACACAAATTTCTTTCTTTAGTGGTGAGAATCATGATTATTTTATATGGAAACAAGGAAAAAACAAAGAATCATAATAATATACAATATTTACCGTATTAAAAAAAATTTTTTTCTTCCTTTTAACAATTAAAAAGTTATGTTAATTTTAGATTAAAAAATTGTTTGCATAACACCCGATGTTAAATTACTCATTTTTCATTCAAAGATATCTCGATGAATAGATGGCTAAGATTGCCTGAAAAATGTACGTTTGTTCACTGTAACACACATAATGGATTAAATAAAATTAGACTATTGTCGATGATATGTATCCAACCTTCTTAATCATCAATTTATAGAAGTGTTGCGGGTAGTTGCTTGGATCTAGTAGATATTTAACCTTTTTATATTATAAGAATGAAATTCAGCATGCAAATGTAAGATGGCTTTTTCAAGTAAATATCGTTGGAAGGCAGTCTATATTTTTAAGATAAATTTAGAACTTGTGTCTCCAACATTATGCTTGACAACATCAAAAACAAAATATATTTTTCTTCAGAGGAAATACTCTTAGCCAGGAAAATCGGACTAACTAAAGAATTTTGTAAAAATAATAATGATATTTTATTTAATACATCAGATAAAATTAATCTTAACATTGCAATGAAAAAAACTGATTGCAATGACAAAATGTAAGACTTACTACAGTATCCAAAATATTACTGCAAACTCAAAAACAATCCTCTTATGATGGTACAAAAAATGTGTGTACTGTGATAAAAATCAGTATCGAAACAATTTAATGAGACATATATTCTACCTTGTAAGCCTTACCTAGAGGAACACTTTACTTGCCAAGATGTACAGTCTTTCAAAAGTACATAAGCCTGATACACCTATAAGACCTATCATTTCAATTATTAATAGCCCCACATATCACCTTTTAAAGATTCTATGCAATGATTTAACAAAAGGAGTTAAAACCCCAAGTTCCAGTGTCATTGATAGTAATAATATAGTTGATATAGTCTACAAGTTGAGGTGCAGTGATTGTGATTTTGAGTATATGGGACACTCTAAGTGCCCAGTAAAAACTAGATATAACGAAGACATTTGTGCAAACAGCAAATCAGTCGTATCAGCACATATGCAAGATTTCAAACACACATTTAGTAAGAATAATATTAAAATTTTAGACATAGAAAAGAATCTACAAAAACGCCTTTTTTTCTAGATGGTCCATATTCATTTTAAAAATGATAATATTATTGAAAGAGATCTATATTGAAGCTCTATTTACCAGATACTCAGATATATAGAATCAACTTCATTTTAGATTCGCTGCGCCTAATATAATTGTAGCATATACAGTCATTGATATATGTGCGCAACGTACTGTGTTCTTCGTTTACACACACATACACTTCATCTAGACGAAAGGATTTATATTCTAGTCCACATAAAGTCCGTTCTTTTCCTGTTTTGTCCAATTTTGTCATGAATTACGAATGTATAACTACTGTGTGCGTATATGCAGATGTTGGCCCCCAAGTGTTCTCGCTGGCGGCGCCACTGCCGTTAAGGTACTTTGTGTACCAACTGGTATATCTATGTATTGATGTACTCATATATATATATATATATACTGGTATGTCTATAGGTATACTAATTAACATTAACACGCAAAGTACCTTAACCGCAGTGGCACCACTAGTGGAAACACTTGGGGGCAAACATCCTCAATAAATTGCAGTTCGACAAGTTTGAACAAGGTTTTTTTTTTATGTTTTAATAATGCTTTTCTATTTCTCAACAAAACCATAATACGCAATTCATGAATTATTATTGAAATAAAAACTGAATCTAGAAATAGAGATGGTAAGTAGTACACTAAGTTATGTTTTTACTGTGATTTTGAGTGTTATTTAAGTCTCAATTAAATCTGATTTAAACTTAAATCTTTAGAAAAAAAATTTACGACTGATAACATATACTTGAAGCCTTAAAGTATATTTTGATCAATGTATCATACAAAATTTCATACAAAATTACTGGGTCAGCAGCTTAGATTTGTAGCAAATTCATTAACATTTACACAGGCATAGGTCAGATTTTACTAAAAGAATGTATTTTCGAAAAATATTCATACGTTAAACTAAAAGGATAGTGCTTTTGCAGTATAGGTAATCCATTTAGCATTACAACAAGACGTTCTTAAGTCGAAAATCAGTTTGAAGTATGACTTGAATGTGACTGAGAAGCAACTTAAATACAACTCAGCTCACTTTATTACTAGGTTAAAGTATTATTTCAATGTAAATTCGTGAATTACGTGAGATGGTGTTGGTTGAAAATAAAAAAGCAAAAAACATTACAGAAAACATTTTATCAGTATTTGTATTAAAAAAACAAAAATTCGATGATTTTTGAATTTTTGTTGGCTAGTATGGAACGCTTAATTTCGTCGCACAGCGCTTGCTTTCCAGGAACGTTTATATTATGCAAAGAAAATTGTTACTAGAGATTATAAAGGTTTATCAAGAATATATGAAAATTCACTGCTCATGGGAATCAAACGATACGGAAAGGATTATTTTCTCATGTATTGAGTTAAAAATAAACAGTATATGAAAGTGTCGCGTAACAAGCAGTTCATAGCATCAAAGCTTATGCAATCCTGAACTGATTACAACTGAAGGGTCCCAAAGTAACCGACCATTTTTTCGAGTTATAACGATTTTATATAATAAAAAATAACAGCCCAAAACACGTGCTGCAGCGCAGCACGGCAGAAAGTTTTCTCACTAAACTGCTTCTCAAATCTATTTCGTCTAATATTTAGATCTCAAATTTTGTACACACCTTCTTGAAAGGTAAATACTCAATGCAGTTGTCAAAAATTTTAGGATCTCGAAAATTTATGACACAGTTTTGTCAAATGGAGTTTTGCTTTTTAGGTTATGATGTTGTTTCGAAAAAACTACCTAACTGAAAAACCTTAGACAAAACCTATAAGAAACTAGACAGTCTGAGCAATGTTCGTGAATTTTTCGGGCCTGATTCGTTAAGTACTTTTTGAGTATTTGCAAGATAAACGTAACTTGGTTATATGCGCCCAATTATTCGTGTAATAGATACGGTGTGGCGCTGGAACCTCCTTCACAAATTGGTGATGGAACACGATTTGAGTATGGCAATGATTCTTCACACAAGCTCATAACTAATACAAATTCAAGATATGAGGATGTGTACGGCATACGCATGCAGATGGAATAGGTGTGTTTTAACCATGGTTAAACATTAAAAAACTTTTTAAATCAATTTTAAAAAAGCATGGCCTGTACAATATAAAACTCCACATTTTATTTATTCATAAATTTTTTTACTAAATTATTGCTCTTTGGTTATAAAAAATAAAACCCGTCTGTTTTGAAACTTGGCATGCAAGTTGGCAGTAACTGCACCACAGCATAGCCGAGCTCCCTACGTCAAGTTAGGGCAATTGCTTAATGCCGGTGACCAATGTGACTATTTGTATCCGTAGTTATGAAAAGTTCTATTGACTATGATCACATCTCCAGTCGCGCAGCCAATGCCGGAATCATGTACTAAATTTTCCAGCAGAAAATCTTTTCGCATTTCGCCGAAGTCTGCAGCGCCTCACCGCGTGGTGGCCAAAACATGAACTGAGGACTCGGTGCAAAGCAACAGCATCTCCATGTTATTCTATAATAAATTATATTGGAAATGGGGATCGTGCGTAAGATGAGGGTGAGCGTGTTATCAAAGCTCAAAGCTAATCACATTTTATTGTGTGGTTACACAAAGAATACCGAAGAATCGTTCGAAACCCATGCTCTGTGCTTGCAGTTTAGTGGCTTAAAAAATACTGCTCATGAATTAAATGTCATGATCGATAAAATTAATAAATCAATTAAAGCTCATTGCTCGTGTGTGGCTGGCATACAAAGAAAATGCAAGCATGGAGTAGCTGTATTCCTATTCTTGAATAGGTTAATAAAAATATGTAATTGTGTTTAACAGCTACTTTTCACGTAATAAACTTGAGGGCTGATGAACAATTAATAGGGCATTGAAGCTGCACTGATTTGCAACAAAAGTAAGGAAGGCTGGAAACAACAGCTGATGAAATGTACAAGCCTGTACCTTTGTCGATATTTTGTCATATAACTAAAAAAAAATCTAAAGAAGATGAAAAAAAGCTAAGTCACAAAATGTATGACATTTTTTGAAATAGTGAGCTTCAACCAAATTTTTAAAATCATGATTAATACATGTCATATTAAGGGAGTTCTATACCAAATAGAATTTACATTGCAATCGAGCTAAAATTTTAGGTACGGATAAAAAATAGCCCAAAAATGACCCAGATTTAATTTTTAAGACACGGGGTTGCTTGAGAAGCGAGAAATATATATTTATGTATTGACAAAATTTAACTGGTAACCTTATGGGAAATCGCAGTTTTGCTGGCTTGGATTACTTATAACTGATTGATTAACATTGCAATTTACACAAAAAAATCATCGACAATAAAGAAATTTCCAACGATCATTCATCAATTTTAAAAACGTGGTGAGGTTGCTTACCAAAAACAAAGTAAATTGACAAGCTGACTGAAAACTGCTAAAGGTTATGTTTTCACGTGGGTGTGAGAAGGACAGACGACACATCAAACAGTCGCATGCACAGTATATGCACAGCACGTACTTTAGCGAGGGATAGAGAACTTCCTTAACTATGTCTAAATATTTCAAAATAGGTCTTGATAACTGCCTAATTGAGGGTCCGGATCGAGAAACCAGCTCCTCGCTTAAAGGTCACTGAATGTACATTTTTTTATCTTGAAAACTGAAAATGAAACAAAAAAAAACATTTTTAGAAAAAAGTAGCCTTTTTTCTTTCTCTACAAGGCAGTATTTTTTTATATTAATTTGACTTTCAAATTTTATGATTTATTACATCACATTGTGTGGCCTCCGGGAAAGGAGCCAGTTTCTTGATCCGGACCCTCAATTAAGTGAGCTCAAAAAAGAGTTTCACAGAGTGACACGAGTGCTAAAACTACTATAAAAAAATTAAAGATAACAAGATTACAATTAAAACTGAAGTGACGAAAATTTTAAGCTTGCAAATAAGTTCACCTATAACTTTAATCTCGACTGCTTATCTCCTCTCTGGTCGCAATACATGTTAATGGGATACTCAAACTTAATTGTGATTTTCTTCATGGTAATACGTACAACAGTCAACAGAGAGACTGTTCCGTAATTTGCATGTAAAATAGTACAAACGAAAAGGCTGTCTCGATATGGGTGGGTAAATAATGATACAAGTATAGATTAATTTGTAACAATTTTGTTTTATTTACATGTACATTCAAAAATTATGGTAAATATATCTTTCACTTCACGGTAATAGATTCCCCTTGATTCGTTGCTGATTAATCTTGAAAATTTAGATTTCCTAAATAACACGTTCGACATGGACACGTGCTGAAGCGATTTTTTTTGTCTTCAAAAAATCTACGTAGGTAAATTGTTGATTTTTTCCCAGTCTTGGAGTAATATACAGCGGAATGGGATTCACAAGACATTCTTTCTTGATTTCAAATATCTTGTCCTCAATGATTGCATCAAAAACTTTATTTTCATGTATAATTTGACCAACAGGAATGATAACAATCATAATTTTTACGTTGGAGGTTCCCTTACAATGCGAATATAATCTCAATCTGTATTTTAAACAGCTGGGCAGTTGAACGGGAATTTCAGTGCAGTCTAGAATTACACGAGTATTTCATAACTTCTCTCAACATTTAGGCACATTCGATCAAATCTTTTCTTTATCTGGCCAATAAATGGCATTGTGGAGTATATTGGCTAACTTAACAACCATACGTCTAAAAATAAGGGAACACCTTTTTCCATGATGTTGAAAAAGATAGACAAACACGCATATGACAGATCTCATCTTATTTTGCACGAGCAAAGTAAGATTTTTTCTGCAACACTTGGATCGGCGTACTCCTGTCTATCGTATACATGCATAGCCTTCTCGAGATTGTTAAACAGTTTAAATTTGACACCTGTGAATGACAGTATCTGATCGTCTGACTTGATATTAAACTATTCAACGTAATTCTATTCTTGTCAAATAAACTGCTGCAAACAGTTTCACTGTCCTTCTAAACCTTATTTCCAGCCAGTTCCATCAATTCCAGTAGGGTTATGATTGAAACTGCTTTTTGTGCACGTACATCTTTCGCAGCACGAATTTCACTATCAAAACAGTACCTAATGAGCTAAAGGTACATCAAACACATAGAAGTGTAATCAGAACAACATTTGTGACTTAACGTGTATCATAAAGTTAAATGAAAATTAACAATTAATGCCTAGTGTGGAGTAATACATAACCTTTACACGCATTTTTATTCGCATAAGGATCTATAGTTACTACTGAATCGTGCTCACGTGTGTCACAGATATCACAAATACGTAAGTATATTCACGCTCTTATACGTCGTACAGTTTAAAACGACGATAATATATCGCCACCTCTACCTCTGTTGTGCAGAAATACTGTCGTCAAAAAAAATTGACTAAATCGATAAATTAGCATAAAAATACTGGCTACTTGAAAAATATCCATAGTTTGAGAATCGTATCCAGTCAAACTTATTGCCTCTGTTGTATCTCCAAACGGGTTACGTCTTATTCCTTTATATGTTTTAATATCTTCTAATAATGTTGTACTGTTTTATTTATTTTTTCACGGTTTTGAAAAAAACCGTTTTATGATTTTTTTTTCGACACTACGTTTAATATCTAATTATTGCAGTTAGGTTTTGCCTTGTTCTCAGATTTTGAGTTTATCATGAAATATATAGTGCTCTGTAATGTCAACGTTCCTTATTTATTTTTTACATGTCTTGCGAAGTTGTCGATTGTATTTATATCATACCAATTCGTTAGTGGTTGTTGATGATTTTTTCTGCTTTGCATATAAACACGTTATAAATTTTGTTAGCGTCATAGTACTATGAAGTGTCTCAAGCTATGAAGATACCATTATACCGAGATGCACTGATGTGAATAAGGTGTTTCAAGCTTTTTCTTCATGTAAAAGGAAGCCTTGTTTCCCTCCTGCTCCATTTCCCGACCTCCGAAGTAAATGGGCTGTACCAATGGACAGCGGATCAAACGTTTACTGTATCGTGGATAGTTAAATAGAAATATATAGCCATACGCAAGAAGGCATTAGCATGGACAGAGGACATGTGTGTAATACGGTGAATACGGTAGCGCACAATGGAAAATTTCGACTTTTATTTGATCAAAACCTAATGTCTCTAGAAAAAAAATTTCTTACGAGCGAAACACTGATTACTGTGGGATACAGAAAAATTATTTAGTTAACTGTCAGGCACTTAACTAACCTCCAAAAATTGTTCAAAACGTGATAGTATACCCAAAAAATACAAGAAATGTTCGAAAACAAAATATACACCTAAAATGATGTAAACGTATTATAAATGGCTTATATAGGCTTAAATTATCATTAAAGTATAGATTGGACGCCTTTACAACCTTAAATTAAGTGTGTCGTAAAAAAAAAGTCTTTTTTATACTTTAATCTTTTTTCATTATATTACAAACTGTTAGGCCTATAATAATTGTTAATAAATCAAGACAACAATCGTAAGAAATAAAAAAAATTTTTTTTAAATTAGCAGGAACTCACCTTACCTAAAAAATTTGCAGCATACTTTATTATTTTAAAAGACATGACAAATTATTGAGAAAAAAATATGATTACAATTCTAACACATGGGAGTCCGGGCCCACGCTCTGATAAAAAAAATTAAAAAATGTAAAGAAAACAAATGAAAACAAATAAAAATAATTACCACCAAAGAGATTCAGTATAAATTTAGAAAATTATTGTAAAAATATTTAAATTTTTTTATTTTTTTTGTTTTGTGAATTCTTAATAATTATTTAGCAGTATATAAATGTATTTTTTTTATTGATTCTATGATAATGATTTTATTGTAAATAAATAACTCATTTAACCTGAATTTTATATATATGTTATAAAAAGTTATTAATAATACGTAACAATTTACGATGCAATGAGTCATAATAGACGTCGGTATAAATGAAACGTTAATTACTTACTGCGACGACGTAAGGTAGTACTGCCAAAACTTTTGTAAAAATTTTTTTAACCTGTGTGAGATTTTTTTTACTTTTGTGAAAAATTAAAAAAAATCATATTAAAAATTTCAATTCCGAGTCGATACTAAATCAATGTTGATTTTAATGTCCAATCAATGCTAAATCAACTCTGAATCAATCACGAATCAACGATGAATCAAAGTTGATTCAGCAGAACAAGAAACATTGAATTTCAGCCTAAATAACAACGTTGATTCCGTCTTAAATCACCGTTGATTCCTTGTTGAGTCAATGTTGAGTCAGTATTGAGCAAAGTTTGAATCAGTACTAAATCAGTGTTGACAGTTGCACTTTTGACACTGATAAAACGCTGTTTTAGTAAACAAGGAGTGGTACATTCCCAACTGAATCAATTCTAATTAAACGTAGAATGATCATGACATTATTTTCGTTTTACCGCCGAGAAAACGTAAATCATACCCTGATGCATTGCAGAATCAACGTCAAAATTTGTTACGGACTTCACTATTATTACCTTCTTCAATATACATTGATTCTGTATGGATTCAAACTGTGCTTAACGCTGATTTAGCATTGATTCAACAAGGAATTAACGATGATTCTACACGGAATCAACGTAGCAATTTAGTCTGGATGTAAGTGTTCCTTCTGCTGCTGAAACTACGTTGATTTATCATTGTTTTAGCGTTAATTAAGCGTTAATTCAACATTTAGATCGACGCTTATTTAGATTTACTTGGCATTGAAATTTTCAATAGGGAAAGTCTTAACTATTTTTTAACGTTAAGCTTAGCATTGCTTGTGTAGAATATCAATTGACACATGGTATGATGTGATATAATATTGAAATATGTAGAAGCAATTAAATAAATTAATATATTTTCGATAGGCTGGATACAAAATATATGAATAAAAACTAATTGTATAAATAGAGTTATTATCTATTACAAAAATTAGTATACAACTGATCCTCTACAGATAACACTAACGAAGGTTTTATTGTTTGATACAGTCAAAACATTCATTTTTTACGTCTTCAGGAAAACATGAACAAACTTTGTCATAGTTTATCGAACCTTCCTGGATATGTTTTACATGCGTAAGGCCAAAAGCTCTTGTCCATTAAATTTTAATGAGATGATAAAAAATTAGTATCTTTTCCTCTACAAGTGTACGAGTTTGAATAAAACAGCATGCTTTTTACACAGTATTAATGACACAATGCGCCTGATTAGAATAATTTTGATTCGCTCTAAGTGATACTGTTTTATAATAAGTTTAGTGATTGTATGCTCTATTATGAATAATAAAAACCATTAGTTTACAGTAAAAATTGCTAATTTTTTATCTTGATAAAAATAGCAGATCCTTTTATTATTGATTCTTATATGGACAAAAGTTTAATTTTTAAGTGGCGATGTAAAATAAATTAGAAAAAAGATATATATTTTCAATAAAATAAAAATTTAATTAAAACCAAAAACAAACAAAATTTGAAAAAATAAAAATAAAAATAAATGTTTATAGAATTTTTTTCTAAATTCGTGCAGTACTTCTTAGCAATTGTTTCTTTTTATTAGTAAGTTTTGGTTTAATAAAGGTTTTTTTTAGTCTTTTTTCGTTATCTTTGAAAATATTTGTTTTCATTTGTTTTTATCTATTTTTTGTTTAATTTTTTAACTTTTATTTATCAGAGCTTGCGCCCGGAAGGCATCTTGTATGAAATTCATAATCTCTATGTAAAAATATAGTATATTTTTCGTTATTCTAACATAAGCTAAGATAAAACACAAAATAGTCAAGGACATATTTTTTTTGTTAAAGAATTAAAACGCCCTACACTGTAAACACTTGGACGATCAATTTTTTATAATAAAACAAATAATTAAACTAAGAATACAGAAAAACTTTATAGGACTAAGTCATGCGCTCAACTGACCATAAAAAATTGTTTAAAACCTGATGATTCCACAGAAATAAATAGAAAAAATTTGACGCTGCAAAAGACGTTCAAGTAATTATAATAACTCATACATGCTTAAATCATTTTTAATGTACCAATTTAATACCTTCATAATTATATAACCTTAAATAAAGCATGCAGTAGGTTAAATAATATTTTTTTGTGCAATAATTTTTTGGTATCATGTTCTAAACTGCTGGGACAATGACCATTCGCAACAGAAGAAGACAATGAACGTCTAATGCTGAAAAATGATGGAAGAAAGTGTCACTTATAGACGCCAATCGAATTTAAACATAAAGTTAAAACTGTATGGAGTTCAGAGAATCAATTTTATTTAAGTTATAAATCGAATACTTTAAATTCTGACAATTTCGGAAAATATATCATTGAAGCTAATTTGTTTTCAACTACTCTACATACCCCGTGCCTTATTTTACCTAGCATAACATTAGAATTACAAACAAATAAAATTATTTCTTAAATAGTAATTAGAGCTTATTTTTGTTATAATAAATAAAAAACCCACGTACTTTTTACATCACTAAGTTAATTTTTATTATTGCCTATTCTCTATATTACTTGAGGAAATGTATTGAGTATGATGACGGTACTTCATTGTCTGATTAAGAATTCATCTCATATAAAATGTTGTCCCGTGTAAAATGTTCTTTATTGTTGCGGTCATATTTTTTTTCCCAATAACTCCCAATACATTTTTAAAATAGCCATGTTTTAAAACCTTTATGAGGTTAGAATGTACCCGACACTAGTCTACGCTATTTTTCGATATTTCATATAATTTGTCTTGTTCTGTTGCAAATGATTATTGTCCTTACTATTAACCATACAAAACAATATAATTATTGTACGAAAGAATATTATTTGGTCTACTGCATACTTCAGTTGAGGTTATGTTAGAGTTCTAAAGGTATTTAATCGTAAAACAATAGTTTGAGTTGTTATTAATACTTGAACGTGTCCCGCAGCGTCTTTTTTTCTATTTATTTTGCGATATTATTAGGATTTGAAATATTCCTAAGGTTATAATTGTTTTTTTTTCCCGTCCATATGATAAAGTATATGTATTGTCTTCATTTGATCTTCTGGGGCAAATGTACTCGAAACAAAAACAAATTTGTTTTTTTGCGACGTTTCGTCGACTAGTGCATTGACTTCTTCAGGCTTTTATTTACGAAAATTAATGAAAATTATTACAGTGATCGACGTAAACAAAAAAAAGATGCAGATTAACAATATGTAGCCGCAGATGATCTTATTTTTGACCGTGAATAAAATTATTACACGTATCGAGTACCTAATTCGCACGCAAGTCAATATGCACAGGCGCTGTCGCTTCACTGTGTTGTCCTTTTATAGTAGCGTGTACTGATCGACATATGCTTACCCAAGCAGTATAATGAACCGTCCAGATGTACATGTGTATTAATGGGTGTGTATATATGAATTAAAACTAGAAACGTACAGATTAAAAAAAATTTGAATACTTATGACTCAAGTTGTAAATGCCTTCTTTCTTATTGATGTTGTGACTGTTAAATACAATATATAGACGATCTTGGACGTCAGACGTTTATTATAATTTTGCTCTTTATCTAATATGTTTATGCCATCCCATTTAAAATTGTGTCTATTATTAATTTGATGCATCGAAACCACTGATTCAGGCTTATAATCATTCATGTGTTCTTTTCTCCTCTCTCTGAGTGGTCTTTTTATTATATCTATGTATTTAGCAGAGCAGTTGCCACATGAGAGACTATGTACTACATTTGTGTCATCTAAAGTGAGTGTTTTATCATTGTTGAGTTGAATAACTTTACTCAGTTCTTTATGAATTCTTAAAACTGTTCCTGTATTAAACTTTTTGAAGCGAAGCTTTTTATGGTACGTTCGGGATCTCGGCTAGGGAGTGACTTTCTAAAAACTGACACAATTTTGCGACATGGTCACGTGGTCTCTCTGTTCCCGAGGGACTCCCCCGGACATACCTATATATATAGTGCGCTCAGTGACGCTCGATCTCACCGTTCGCCTTCAGATTCCGCTACATACATGTATGTAGCCAGTGTTTAGTATTGCATATGGGGATGGCAACCTAGCAATCTAATCTGAGATCGCGCAACGGGTGCTTGGACTCCAACCAATGAGAACACTAGCGTGATTTTCAAAGCTATTCTTGTTTTATACGTAATTAAACTATATTTTATTTGAAAAATATATTTTAACTTCGATTTGAGGTAATATTATTTGACAAGTAAATCTCAAATAAACATTAAAAAAAATTTTTCAAATAAAACATAGTTTTATTACGTTTAAAACAAAAAAAGCTTTGAAAATCGAGCTTGCGTTCTCATTGGTTGGTGGCTAAGTACCCGTTGCGCCATCTGAGATTAGCTTGCTAGGTCACCATCCCCATATGCATATTACAGTGTGGAACTGTGAACTGTGGATAAAGTGTGCACACCACATACACATCCATATACACATATATATGTGTGTGCACACTGCACGTCTATTGTTTTATTTTTTTTTTGTGTGTAAGTGTGTGCGGCTGTGTGTATGTATATAATCAACACACTGAACAGTTAGTATTTTTATTTTAATGAAACATGTAATTACCAAAAAATGCTTGCATGTACGGCAGATCGATGTAGACAGCAAATAATTATAAAACGGGTTTTTATAATATGAGTTAACCACCAAACAATAAAAAATACATCATATCTGAAATAGGAAGCAAGATAGACAAAAAATATCAGTTTTACGGGTTTCCTAAAGGAAAAAAAAAACATCGTGGCGCACTAATAGGTGTTGAGCTATGCGAATACATACCCTCAAATTTCAGTGTTTTGAATGTATCTTTATCAAATGAAAGGGTAAAACTTTGGGAAAAATAGTATCATATTCAGCAAACAATTACAAGAATTAAAAAATGATTTTCTATAACCATGCGTACACATAACCTGAAAATATTAAATAATATGCCATATCATAAAAGGAAGCAAGATAGACAAAAAATAACGATTTTTACGGGTTTTCTAAATGGAAACAAAACGTCGCGGCCCACAAATAGAAATGTGTTGAAATATGCGAAAACATAACTTCAAATTTTAGTGTCTTGGATGTATCTTTATCAAATCAAAGAAGACGATTTTGGAAAAAATTGTATCATGTTCAGCAACCAATTACATAAATGCAAAAATAATTTTCCACGATCATGGGTATACATAACTTTAAAATATTAAATAATTCAATATATCTTTGAAAGGAAGCAAGATAGACCAAAAATAACAATTTCCATGATGGGTTCTCTAAAGGGTAAAAAAATATCGCAACGCACAAATAGAGAGGTGTTGAGATATGAAAAAAAAAAAAATAATTTTCAGTGTTTTCAATGTTTTTTTATAAAATCAAGGTGGAAAATTTTCGGAAAAATTATAAAATGTTTACAAATTTTTACAAATATGCAGAATAAGTTTTTCGTTTTCTTGTCACAACATAACCTGACAAATATTTGAAAACATGCAAATTCAAGTATAAAAAGAACTTTAACTTGGAATAATTTCCCTATAAATTTATGTTATAAGCACTAAATATTACATAAAAATTATTGTATATTTAGAAAATTGTTGTATATGTTCTAAAATTATTGAAAGCGAAATTTATTTAGTAGCTCTTGGATCTGGTGATATAATCCCGATATATGTCAATACATTAATGATTCATAACCCCTCTTTTTTTCACTAAAAACTCTCGCTCTTTTTTACTATATACGTATTCCAACTATCTTTGGAGTTGTCCCTTCTACTGTGTATGTTACATGACACAGTCCGATCTTTTATTAACACTAATATCATACAGTACCGAGTACAGTACACGTGTCTACGTGTACGAGATAGCTAATAACAGAGGTAGCAGCTTCGCTCCTTCTGCGGGTCCCAAGACCCACAGGCGTTTTTTAAATAAAGTTTTACTTTGTCGAAAAAATTAGGAAAATATGTTAGAGTGATTGATGAATGATGATTAAGTAATTTTGGTATATTATTAGATGGCTTTTGTTAGTGATAATTGAAATTCTTTTTTTTTTATATATTTAATGGTAAAATGATTTGGATACCCGTTTTCATGTAGCACCTGCTTAACAGTTCGAATATTTTCGCTGTAAAAAGACTGATTTCACAGTTTTATATCTCTGTCTATTAAGTTATAAAGTTTGTTATTGTTTTGTTGTTTTGTGTATTTTGATGCAAAATTTAGAAGTCTATTGGTGGATGTTCCTTTTCAATACCAATTCGTTGTATTATTATTGTTTTTATTAGTTAGCGTTACATCTAAAAATTTAATTTGATAGTTGACTTCTAATTCGTGTCGCAGGGCTCTCAGAAGTGATGGAATTACGGTCAGCTTACCATAAAAAAAAATCTTTAGCATGGTGATCTGACGGTAATTCTATCACTTTTGAGGACCCCTGTTCGTGTGTGAATTTTAAATGTGCGTTATCGTTATTAAAAACTTGAATACGACTTCATCGACATACGAGAAGTAAAAAAGTGACTCGATACTGTGTTTGTTTTTTAATATATCCAAACTGTCACTAACACAATCTTCAAGTGTCAGATCCGCGAAAAGAGGAAAAATTTACATAGGGGTTTCTGGCCACAGACTAGGAGAAAGGTGTAGGTTGCGGAACGGTGGACGGTATTGGAAAAAAACGCTAACATTGGGAGAGGTGGCCTAATGTGTAGAAAGGTGTAAAATAGGTGTATAGGCATTCTAAGAGGCTTAGTATGGGTGTATAGGAATTCTAAAAGGTAGAAAACTAAATATTGGAGGGATTGCGAGTAGGAAGGAACTAATTACAAATTTTTTTACGTATACATTTAATGAACTCAGTGTAAGATGAGTTAAGGTTATTAATTTCAGTCTTTCTCTTTATATTATTTGCATACCAAAGTAGGTTAAGCATTTTAAAAAATTCCCACTTAAATTTATTGGATTCTCTGTCTAAAATCTGCACTTAAGGACATCAAAAAAAATTTTTGGTAATCTACTAATATGATTTATGTCTTTCGTTTTTTCACTTATAATTAGGAATGTGTCTTGACTTTGAACATATTTGGATTTGTGCTGCGCAATTCTTTTTTTCACAGCAATATGCTCTGTAACGTTTCACTGCACCTTGCATTATATCACTTTACTGTAGTGTGGTCGCTAGTTATAAGCCACGTTTTTCTGTTAAAAACGTTATCTCCGTGATGTTGATGGGGACACACCATCTGTAAAAGTGCGTAATGACGTATTTGTGTAACATTGGAGTCGATCGGTTTATCATTGTAGGACAATAATTTTTTAATTTTCAATTTAAATTTAAATATGTTTTAGATTTCTGAAGAGGTCGACATTGGCATCGACGAAAGGTTAAGAATTGTATTAATAGATGTGCTCCTTTTTACCAAGTTCGTCGTTTTTTATTCCTGATTCAATTCATGTATTTACGAAACATGTTAATATGCTGTATCTAATATTCTTTATCTGATTAAACTAAAATTTATTATGTAGCTCGGTTTCCACACCACAACCTGAATTTTTTGATTCACCAAATTTTGCCTAAGTATAAAATTTTACCAACCATTTGGTAGGACTCAAGAAAATGAAAATTATTTTCTTTAAAGTAATTTATTATCTTAAAGTTTATATACATGCAAGAAATGATGTAAATTTGAAAATAAAAACTTTAAACCACTTAAATTTATCTGCAATAATGTTTTTTTGTGTCATGTTTGTAAAGGAAAAATTTCAAACGTAAGTAAGTCAGTTTTTTGTTATAACTTTAAAATTAAAAGTCTTAAACATTTCGCCCCAGAGTTGAGTTGCAGATCTTAAAATAAATATTTCTCCATTTTTTCTACTTATTTTTTACGAATCATGTTTGTACTTTGAAAATTAAAGAAAACATCGAATATTTAGAAAAATACTGCTTTCACTACAACGTTTACGGCTTGTATTTTACGCTCGTATGTAAAGAAAATTTTTTGATTTAGTTGAAATATAACTTTTTTGTACAATAAATCTGTGTCTATGCTGTTATTCTTATGGTCTGTAACGAAAAAACCAATGAAATTAACAAAAAAAAAAAAATGTTTCTTGCCTGTTTTTGTCTAAAGATCCAATTATATAACAAAGTGTCAAATTTATAGTTCTAGATGTTCTAAACGTACACTTAAAACAATTTAAAAGCCTCACATTATGGAAACTTAAATTTTAATTATTTTCTCTGATGATTTCACCATTTAAATTCATAGATATTTACACACCTAGGGCGGTAAAGTAAAGAATGTCCCAGATCACGTGTTTATTGTCACCCGAGGACAAGCCGAGGGGGACAAACATTTCATCTAAGCATTCTTTACTCCCGCCCGTGGTGTGTATCTTATTGTATACCTCACCAGGACCGGGACTGACACATTACCGTTATGTAGGTTCATTTTTATGATAAACTGATTAATTACAATTTATCAAGTTTTATAGAAGGTAAATTATTCTAGTCCTTGAACTGCAATTCTCTAAAAACACAAACTAATAGTTTTCGTATACATCATTATTGATTTAATATTAAGGCTCATGCGATTCAATGTTAAGACAAGAAAATTTGCATACAAAAAAATTACCTTTGTACTCTCATTTTTCAACCTAAATATTCATGGTTATTACCTAAAAGTGATTGTTTGTTGTCAAGAAAAAAAATTACCAGTTAACAGAACACTCATAAAAGACTTCTACTGAGCTTGTAATGATTATTTCCGGATTTTTCGACTCCAGAGCTCGATGGCAGGAAGCACATTTATTATCATTATCTTATAATAAAAACAATATGACCTGTACATATCTATGAATCTAAAAATACCGCAGTTATATATCATGTGAGCAGACGGCTGATACTTACGGGCATCTGCAATACCAACGCTTGAAACAAGATCAATTTCCCAGCTAAGCTTATGCACCCTAATTTTGAAATTCGGCTTCCGCAATATTTAATACATTTTACTTATAATTTTTTTACTATGATAGCTAAATATTTTCTTAAGATTATAAAAAATATAATAACTAAATAATTAAAAATTTAGCGGTATGATGTAAAGTATGTTGGATTTACACTTGTTGCTTTGGCTATAAATGTATCATTTGTTACTCTGATGTAAATGCTTAGTTTTTTACATAAATCGAGCGGCTTGTTTAAGTCCTCAATATCGTAGAATTTTCTCATAACGCAACTAAATATACATGTATGTACAAATACATAAATACAAACTTATTTCTAATAAAATTTAGTGAAGTATTGAACAATACAAACAAAAATTTATAGATGTAAGAATTTATTGATCAATAATCACTAAACATTATACGATGTTACACAAAAAATCGATATTTTTCTTGACAACATTATATACAAAAAACAAATCAACCTATTCTAATATCGCCTTTATTTATTTTCTAACTCAAATTAGTCCACAGTATATTTTTCCCTTCTACAAAATAGAAATACATACGAATAAATTTAAGTTGACAATTTAATGGTAGTAAGCTACGATTAATTTTTCATAATAAGATAACAATTTTACGCATACTTTCATTACATTTAATTAATAAAAATCATAAGATATACTGACAACCACATTTATAAATGCAATCGAGATCATATTGTCAATTAGGAAATTATCACGACTTCAAAAATTAATTTTATCATTATATTGAACAAAATAATAATGCGGGATATTTATGACTGGTGAAAGTTGGGTGGAGATCACAAGAATGTCCTTTTTGCTGTATAAGCCATTTTGTAATATATTAACAAAGCCATCTTACATATTACTCCAAAAAATTTTCGTCGAAAATAAAAATTCTTAATCTATGAGCTGTTACTGAACAAAACTTATAGAACAGTTCGACTAAAAAAAATTAATCATCGTGCTGAACATTAAGTCATGCTCTTCTTCTTTTGAATTTAATTTTTTAATAATTGAATAGTTCTTTATAAGTTTTAATGTAATTATTCCTAAAAATTGTATTTTATATGTATTAAACAATGGTAAATGTTTTAAATAAAGTTAAAAATTTCAAATAACTTTCATCACTTATGAAACGAGACCCGAAAATATATTTTTAAATGTATTTTTTACTGTAGTTATAACACTCTTTTTTACTGATGGTACAGAAGAATTAAGAAAATTATTTTTTTCAGAACGAAATTTTTTTATTTTATTGCTAAACAACGAAAAATACACCAATCAAATTGCCAGTTATTGCCTTAATTCTTCTTCTTTAATATATAATAAGTCATAATACTTCTAAATTACGATAAGAAATATCAATTTGAATGTGATAAAACTTTAATGATACCGCTAGAAGCATTCATAATGGTCGATAAAACCCAACATATTTAGTTGAACAATTATAAATTTTCTGGAAATAATCATTATTATTAATTCAATATTTTATTCAGATTTCACTTGTTATTAAAATTGCAATAAAAATAATCATATTGAGACTTTTGTTTAAAATGTTTTGATCAGACATTATTATTTAATTAATACACCGGAATTTTCAAAAATTATTATTAGATTAAGATTAACATATCAAAACTTTTAATATCTCTAATAACGTGATAACTACAGATTTTATATCTAGTATTTCATGAAAAAATTTAAATTTTACTGTTAATAGTGCATTCACAACTTACAATAAATATATATCTTTTCTTAAATAATACAATTTTAAACAATATGGCGAAAACCTCGTAATATATTTCATCATTTACAAAGCTTGTTATGAATATGTTGATGAATACTATGATAATAGTTTTGATAATTTTTAATGGAAGCGTTTATCAATTTTCTATAAATCCTTCGATATCATAAACTTCATTTTCAAAATATTAGCAATCGTGATATTTATAAGGAATACAAGTATACATAAGTGTCTCTTTATTGTTGCTGGATGTAGATTTTTTATCGTATACATATTTCTCATAAAATATTTAGTTATTACACTTCTAAGAATGAAAGTAAAAAATTTTTCATTGATTTCATCATTTTCTAGAAACTATTCTTCCCTACCTTTTTTTTCACAGACAACACTTGCTCATAGTATAAGCATTTTAATGATAATACATTAATCTTGACATCAATGTATCGATAAATTATATTGTCATGGAAATAAATCGATATTGTCGCATTGTGAATTTTACTTAGCATTTTCCAGATTCAAAAACCTAACTGCAATATTTATACAACTGCAGTCAAGCTATAATATTTTTCAAAAGTTTTTTTTTTTTATAAAAACCTGTATATATCCTTGTATGACAATGTGTAGGAGTTACTTTTGTACACCCTGCAATGAGTGATAAAGCAAAAAAATGAGTTTGTTTAAAAATAACTTATAAATATTTTTATCAAACCTAGCAATTGCAGTATCTTTTAACGTTTTACATTTTTTTTTGTTTTAAGAATTTTGGATTACAGATGACTCATTATTAAATAATTGATAAATTAAGATTAAAAAATTTCCATTTAAAAAATTTTCTTAAAAATAAAGTATATTACGATTAGTCGTCATCGAAACAAAGGAGGTTGGCGCGCCGAGGGGAAAATTCCACTAAGTAGATGTAAACATCTTATACTATATATATATATATATTTAGTTGTAAGAGTAAGGATTTATCCGACCACTCCACATCCCCCCACACCACCCGCAATTGACGGATGGATTCGTTCAATTTGTATGTGTTTTATACGATTGTTATTTGTTTTGAGCCTCTCGCAACCCCCTGACCTTCTCCCTGCACACCATGCACAAATTTAATAGTTTACTCCATGTTTCAACGTAAAATTTTTTTAATGTAAAAGGTAACTTATGTTTACTTATGTATGTATTAATAGTTTTTGCTCCGTTTGCAATGTCAAGTGTTATCCTAACACTTGCATTGTTAGTTGCCCTGAGGATGACGTCAGCAGGACGTTGAAATATTGGCATTAATGTTGTTGTGCAAATAAAGTCATGCTCCAATTACCACTTTGTGTACTTGCGTCATTATTGTAAAATTTTTTTGTTTTTTTAGGGCCCCTCCCCACTTTACCCCTAACATTGCCCTTTAAACAATTTGCTCCCCACCTCTCCATGAAATAAATAATTCCTGATGGTCTTCTTATCATGGAGTTGATTTTTTTGATATACCTAATTATGTTCTCCACATAGCGGCTCATTTATAAAAAAAACGCCATTATTGATACAAATTTAGCTATAGAATCATGTGTCTCCAGTTTCCTTCATATTTGTTTTCTATCTTAATAGGAGTTTGTCGATATATAGGATACGTGTATGTGTTGTCTATGATCAAGTACCTTGGTCTTAACGTCTCTACTATTCTTTTAGTTTCTTAGTTCAGTGACTTTTTTCTAGTCTACCGACAGTTTTTTATTGTGTTTTTAAATTATATTTTTGTTCGTGTTATAAAATTTTTTTTTTTTGTTTGTCAACATATGTAAAAGTTTTTTTTATTCACGCCTCTTACTCCTGATCTCTAGAAGTTATCAGCTTTTCCGTACTGCATAAGTATTTAGCAATAATTCTTCTGTGACGTTGCCTTACTAGCCTGGTGGAACGGATACCACTCAAGCGTGAGCTGTCCCGATAACCGTGTCAACAAAAAAAAAAATTTGATGCTCGTCTCAATATCTCCGCTTCGCTTTGTCCCTCTACTACTTAAAACAGTATGATTATTATAAGTTGAATGAGAATACGCTCTATGGCTCTCAAGTCCGATTGAGGCGCCCACACCACACTTCTGAGTCGTTGTTCTTATATATTTTTATCCTTCGATGTATATATTTATTTTCTGCTGAGTCTATATTAATGCTTGTTCATTTCCTATGTGTAAATCTTTATTCCTAAATTTTTGTCATTAAACTTCTATGAAGCGGCCTTTTTCTTTCTAGATTGTCATGTATCATTTGATTTTTTTAACTAATAATGTTTTTTTCCTATCTGTCTTCAAATCTTGCATGCTTTATTTGATACACTTCTGGATATCAGATCATACTAAAATTTTCTTATCACCCTTCTGACATGGGTATCTATAAAAGGGCACAACAAATAGAATACGATGTGCTATAATACATTATTTGTAATCTTAAATAGTGGCCACCACAAAATAACAGATTCCCTTTTTTTTTATCACAACTGGAGATTGATATCAAATGGAAGGGTAGGAAAAGTAGAATGCAGTAAACTATGTGAGATCGCTAGAATTTTAATATGGCGGCCGACAAAAGTGTAAACTACATTTGTTTACGGCACGCTAACATATACATTAAGTGAAAGAGTATGGTAATAAAAATACAATTAGCTGTGCAATATTAACGATTTAATATTGTGGCTCACAGAAAATGGTGAACTAAGTTATTCTATGTGTTCATATTGTTGTATCAACTAAAAGTATGCCAGACAGAGAAATAATTATTCTATTTTATTTTTTTACCAAATACTGTATAACTTTAAATTAAGCACCTATTGACCTTAGTGTTTGCACAAACGATCTGTCATTAGTCGAAAATACTGATTTCATACTAATAAGGCTATTCTTTTAGCATCTTTTATGCTGCATAAACGCCTAAATATTCATATTTCTGTTATGACAAGTGTTACTTTAATTTGTTCAACTATTACGCAGTTTTTGAAAGTATGCAGAAAAGTATTTACTGGTTTTTTTTTCCTTATAACAACAATAATACTTGTTGTGTTGATATGCTTTTAACTGCGCACTTCAACTATAGATTTTTTATATGTCAGCTAGGTGAAAGACAGAAGGATTCATTAAAAAAATTATCACAAGCTAATACATTGATTGTTTTTTTTTCTTTTTATAGTAGTTAAGCAGAGGGAAGTAAGTTGCTCTTTAGGTGTATCGATACATCCTATTTTCGCACTTTCCCAATTGCTTTTAAGGGTTATATGAGTACTTTATGCTCCTCCGCACTAGGTGCTTGGGATAATTATGATATCATTTCAGTAGGTCGTTGGGCGATTTAGGTTAATGGGATGTTTGATTCGTATTCTTCTCAGGTAAAGTCGTAGAATCTTCAACATATGTTGAATGTGTTGTTTGCTTATCATTTATTATTTTGCAATTATGGTCTATTACTCATTAAAAAGGTATCTCAAAACTATAAATTACATTTAACTCAATTTATTCTTTATACAGTTATACTACTTTTTTATCACACGCAGAAAAATATTTTATGACAGTGCCAAAGATAACTTAGACCTCACAAGAAACAAAGTAAAAATTAATCGAATAAACATGTATAGTTATAGACTGCAAAAATCATATTGACCGTTATAATTCCTAGAACACATGAACAAGACGTATAAGTTTCAATAACGCTAATGAATCATCAAAGCAAACAATCAAACCTAAATTATTGAACAAAGTCTTATCATGAAGACATATTAAAAATAAATTAAATACTTTTCTCGAAGACTTATGCATAAGTAAAAAAACAAAAATTTGTGTTAGCATAATGCAATGGAAAGGTAATAATTTCTTTTAAATAGAAATATTGCAAAGAAGATTTTAGTATTAGGATAAATGCAACATAAAGGACCTATTGAAAGACAAAGATGTAAGGCCACTCTTATAGAGATGAATGTATCATAAAGATTTAACATACTGGATCTCTTTGTCACTTGCTCCCATGTCTTTAGGAATAATAGTAACACAACAACATTATTGATCGTTAAAGCATGACTTTAATTACAACATTACTTTCAATATTTCATCATCTTTATGACGACCTCATCAGGAATACTAAAATTAAAGATTAAATAAAAGTTATATATATACATAAATAGACATTAATAAAAAAAATCGCGTGAAGGGTCTCGGGACCCCCGACAGAAGCAAGGCTGCTTTATATGTGTGGCAACGAAACATTATCCGACATTGATGCTTCTAGTAAAAGGAGTGGACACACTCATATACATGCCAAAGGACACACACACACGTAGACACACTAGTAAAGTAGCGCCCCCAGCGTTTGGTGCGTCTGCTCTCCCGATTCGGGCAGTGTGAGCCCCCACATTGAGAGAGCACTAAGCGCTGGGCGATCAGCTGTCTCACATTAAGGGAAAGTATAGCTACACTGTATGTAGCCTTCATACGGCATTGTTGATCGTCGACACTAAGCAGCAGTATTGTCAAGTAAATCATATATTTTGAAAAATTTGTGAATTAGACGGGCCAAAATTGACGGCGTCGTGCTAGTTCACGAGGGAGTCGGTTTTTTTGCATAATTATGTTCGTTGGACCTCACAGATTAAGAAACTTTATGTTGCCACCACGTCACCTGATAATTGTTTAAACAAACTTTTTAAAAAAAATTAGTAAAAATAATTATTTGGACCCGAAAAAAATACTCTCAGTTTCTTTGAGTCATTCTGAACTGAAAAGATTTCAAGTAATTTTTTCGTAGGTTGCGTCGTTTTTGAGTAAAAAATTCGCAAAGTTATAAAAAATGCGGATTTTTTTATTTTCAGAGCCTCGGTGAAGTATGAAAATAAAATTTTTTTGGTAGGTACACCGCATAAACATCAACTATTAACCTTCCTCTACAACCTTCAAAAAAGGAAATTTCAAAAAATTAATTAGCAACATTGTTTTTTTCAGTAAACATGAGGGCTGTTTCTGCGTGCGCGCGAGCTGACTGCCTGTACTAGTGTATAACTATATTTATCATCGGCACGGCAGGCCCGATTCTTTTATTTTAAAAAAAATTTTATTTTCATACTTTACCAATGCTCTGAAAATCGAAAGATCCGCATTTTTTATAACTTTGCCAATTTTTTACTCAAAAACGACGCAACCTACGAAAAAATAACTAAGAATTTTTTCGGTTCAGAATGACTCAAAAAAACTAAGAGTATTTTTTTCAGGTCCAAAAAATTATTTTTGCTAATTTGTTTAAAAAAAGTTTGCTTAAACTTATTGTCATCAGGTTGCGCGGTGGCAACATGAACTTTCTTAATCTGTAAGGTCCAACGAACATAATTATGCAAAAAAACCGATTCCCTCGTGAACTAGCACGACGCCGACAATTTTGGCCCGTCTAAATAGAAGGAACTAATCGATGAAAAAGTTCCCGCTGCACACGCTGGTATCACGGAGGCTGTGTTCTGCAAACAAACCTGCCAGTAAGTCAACACACGATCGTATAAAAACATGTGCGTCCGACAAATATACAATGTCATGCTGTCTCTTTTGCACTCACGTTATGTCTCACTGTCTTCTGCTGGCTTACGGCGTGGCATCAACTGAGTCAGCTTACTCGTTGGTAACTGTAGCAAGTTCATGTACGAGTAAAGCTATACACGGTACATGCAGCTGCATGCATAAGTATATACAACGTTGTATACGAAGTCGACGAGAGATTGGAGAGGCCTTCGAGTCGGCAAAACTCGACCGCTTCCGAGCTCGTACGACCGACTCCGAGTACTATACAGTAGCAGCAGCAGCAGCTCGAGTAGATATA
>JAPYYV010001513.1:0-23916 GCA_030522625.1 Copidosoma aretas | reverse complement strand
TGCAATGATTATTTTTTACCTAATTATGTTAAAGTATTTTAGGTTATCTCGTCCCTGAGGAGGGGGGGGGGGGGGGTTAAAGGGGGGCCTGAGGGCCATCAAACCAGAAAAAAATCAAGGTACCCTTTTGACCCAATAAATTTCTAATTCCCTGAGGTGGCGAGGGGGGCTGAGGGGGGCTAAGGGGGGTTATTTAGACAAGAAAACATTTTTTTTACGTAAAATCACGGAGAAAACGATCGAATTTGAGAGGGTTGGCTAGGGGGGGTTGAGTGGGGGCGAGGTAACAATTGACGATCGTCAAAAACATGTTAAAATCAAAAGACTACTCCCGTGATTTGAGGGGGGGTAAGGGGGGGCGGAGGAAATTACAGTCCTTACAACTATATATATATAATAAGATATTTATATATATACTAGTGGGGCTCCACCCTCTGCGCGTTCTGCGCCACAACCCCCAGATTTTTCGTCAATACTCTGAGATTATATAAGATAACCATTGATAGCATCCTTCCATGTATAAAATAATTTAATTCAAGTGATACTGCTATATAACCGTTATGCAGGGACGTAAAGCACTGATTCTTAATTTTTCTCCCTTGAAAAAGAAGTAACAAAAGTGAATTTTTAATCTCTAAAAAAACCTTTTTCCACCGATTTTTAACTCACGATCTCGTGCACACCAGCAGTATACCGTGTCGACTTATCCACAAGCTATCTCTGTTAGTTAGCTATACATCACTACCTTCCATATTTAAGTTAATAACTCAATTTAAATTTAAATACTGAATAGCTGTCAAATTATAATTTTCTTTAAAAATTTGTTGATTTACATTGATAAACTATCAAACACTTAATTTAATAAGTCCTTAAAATTTTGAAAATAGATTTTATTCTCAGCTTTTTTATGTGATAAATAGTATTACTTTCATTTTAATAATTTGTGGGTGTTTAAACAAATAAATGATTATTTTCTGAATTTTTACACTCTTATCGAAATTTTTTTTAAAAAGTTTTACAGATATTATAATTTCTATCATTTGTTTTAAAAATATGGTACTATAAATGAATTATTTAATTTTTATTGAGTATTATTGTTTCAAATTTTTAGCTGGGATCATTACCGAACAAATTTCAGTGTAATCAGCCTCACATATGTTTTTCGGAAAAGTATAACTTGATACATGGGTGCCCAAGTTTTTTTTTTAATTTTTCCTACAATAATGCCAATTTCTTCTAGACTGACGAATAGCACACGATTATATAGTTACTTCTGAAATAATTATAATATCCCTACTCTTCCAATAACCGAATTATTAAAAAGAATGAATTGTTTTGACTTTAAATATTAGATTTCCCGTTGGATTTTAGGTTGTAGTATATGACGTTATTTGGTTGAAAGAGCTAGAGATTGATATTTATGATTTTCTTTGAAATAATTTTAAATTAGTGGATAAATTATTCAATATCGAACATCATAATCGGGCGAGTTGATTTATTTTTTTGGTAGGTGCGTGGGTATTGATTTATTAGAATTAAGTATTAAGCTTAAGTGTACGTGTCTTCTATCCAGTATCTGGCTTATCTTTGGTGTTACTGTTAGTCACGTTTTTTGTTTTCCACTGTAGTAACACGAAGGTGGTCATTTTTAGACGTAGTAGTAGAGCATTGTATTAAAACACACATTTTCTGTTGGACAAGTATAGATCTTACTTGCCCTAAAGTACAATTGGTTTTCTTTGTTATCAAAAGCATATGATATACAGCAACTGTTGTCTATCGACATCATGATCGAAAGTATAATACACCTATGTAGTAAGTATAACACACGAAAATATATTGCTATTCATATTTTGAATGAAAAAAGCATTGCTTGCGATTAAGAATCCTTGGCTAATTAGATCTAAGTTATAGTTTTCTAGACTACAGCGTCATCATGGTCTGCAAATGCCTGGTTTTCTTTTCACCATGTCGTTGAGTCGGCTGCTCTGTCCGATTAGTGTTATAAGGTGTAATTATGCTATGTATGTTATCCCGAAGCCCAATAGACTACTCTGCTTACATTCTAAATTACTTAATAAATTATTTATAAACAGTGTTAGCGAAAGAGTCCATTTTGTTATTTGTTTGTATGTGCTTTGATTTGATTTTATTTGAATTACGTATTGAGCTAAAGTGTACGGATTTCGGAAAAGTATCTGTTTTAACAGCTGTTTCACTGACGGCCATGTTTTCTATTTCCTGCCTTAGTACAGAAATGCTGGTTATTTTTGACGAAGTAGAGGATTGTATTGGTACACGTGTTTTCTTTTTGACAAATTCGAAGCTTCATTACCCTAAAGTCTAAGTGGTTTATTCTCTTGTTTAAAGCATGTGCTATGCAGCAAACCTTGCCAATTAACATCATGATCGAAAGTACAATACACCTATATTGTAAGTATAAAAGACGGAAATATGTTGCTAATCATATCTTGTATGGAACAATACATAGTTTCCGATTGTGAAATCTTAGCCTATTACTGCTTTGATATCTTTTAGTAGACTACAGCGCAATTATGGTTCGCACACACCTGGTTTTTTTGGCATTATGCGCATCAATCGGTGGCACTGCCCGATTCCTGCAATAGTGTTAGAAGAGTACAATATAGGGTACTTTTCTATGCACTTTATTTTGAAACTTAAAATACTTCTCTGATTATAATTTTTGTAAATTAATAATCTTCTAATGAATAGTGTATGCGGGCAAGTCCATTTGGTTATTTAGTTGTAGGTGTTTAAGTTATATTTTATCTTCATTTCGTTCTGAGCTCAAGCGTGCAGGTGTTCCGCTATCTGCTCCATCAGCTGTATTACCAATGGGCATGTTTTATTGTAGTGCCTCTGTCTATTAGCCAAGTGGGATGTGCGGGATAAACAAAAAAAATTCCGAGGGGCTGTGATAGAGTGGCTTTAGCTGCAATTCGTTTTTTTCGGCAATGTTTGACAATGTTGGGGGGTTGGGTGAAAGGATTGTTCTGTAATCGCAATGATGCATCTGTTTTCGGTAGACTTTGGCGAGTATGTGTCTTTTAAGTGACGTTGCCATCTTTGGCTAAGGTTAAAATGCGGCGGGGCAGTTGGGCGGGAGGGGGGGAGTTATTTGACTTAATTAAATTCTAAGTCCTTGCGGATTGTTGGGTAAGTAAGGAAACACCTAATAAAAATGGGGGGCATTGGGTGGCATGGAAGGACATATAAGGGTTACGGTCAAAATGAGGTGGGGCAGTGGTGGGACTGAGAGGGGGGGGGGGGAGAACTGAAAGAGTTCGGGGGGCATGAATGGGAGGGAGGGAGCGTTGTGGGTCAAACTTACTGCAGAAAATTATTATTAATAAGCATATTTTGACCCTATTTTTTCTTTACTTTTAAGTATGTGAAAAAATGTGTGGAGGGCTAAGGGGGGCTTGTACTTACGATCTACACGAATTAACTATATAATATAGATAGATGTACATGTATATTATAGAATCAATAACTTGGTTGTTAAGCTATTTTTTTCTACTCTTATGTTACTTTCTTGTATATTTGTTAATATAATGTTAATCTTAAAACATGTAAAAGGGATTAGTAATTCATATGCATGAACTTATAAGTAAGTTTTGTGTGTGGGTGTGTGCGTGTGTGTGTGTGTGTGTGTGTGTGTGTGTGTTTATGTGTATGTGTGTGTGTGTGTGTGCATTGTGGAATAAATTAGGAGGCGATAAGGGGGAGCTGTGAGAGAGGTGAGGAGGAGGTCAAGGGTGAGCTGTGGTAAGCCGTTGGGAGCTAAGGGGGAGTGGGAGGGGGGCGGTGAGGAGCTGACCCAAAAAAAAAAAAGTTGAAAAATACGTAAAAATGAAGGAATAACTACGTGATTCGACGGGGAGCTGTAGCGAGCCAGGGGGGAGCGAAGGGAAGCGGAGAGGGGCCGGGACTAGATTTTGTTCACACAACTTTATAATATAGCATGTTACATATAAAGAGAGAGAAGGGGAGAGAGAAAGAAAAAGTATGAAAATAAAAAAAAGCAATGTAATAACAGCCAAATAATATTAAACAATTGTATTGAAAAATGAACCAAACAGAATACTAACACATTGTTACCTCTAATTGATTTACGACAGCTAAGCAAGTTCTCAGAGAAGATTTATACTATTATAAATATAATTTTTTTTTTTTGACAAACATACTTGTTTTAATGAAGATAGTAATGATTTCAACAAATATTAAAATTATTGATAAGTCATTTTAAAATTTAATTTTTCCATCAACTTTGCTTCAAGAACAGACACTTAAAGCTAAGTTTTTTCTGATATCCACAATTCGTTTATTGAAGAGAAAGCTTGCTATACTGGTGCGTTTGTTTTCGGCAGACACAAAATATATTCAATTAAAATGCTAAAGTTTCCATGACTTTGATGGTGAGTGCGAGAGTGTGAAAATATTTCCACTCAACGACATTCAGTCGAAACATTTATATCATTTCAATTTTTTACTTTAGGGGATGTTACGTGATTGGATAGTAATTTCAATTCATCGAATGATACTAGATCCTGACTAATATTTATGTAGTTCTTTTTAATCAAAACCTCGATTGACTTTTCGACGTCTTCCTACATAAGTACTTTTCGTAAATTTGTCCAATTAAAGATATATTATTCTTTATAAGATGCAGTTCATTGATTAATGTATTCATAGCTTGTTGTGTAAAACTCTTCTGCAATAATTTTCATTGATTCTTCGTGAATACCAATACCATCCTTTTTTAGCAAAGTACAAACTGAGTAGGGTAGAAACTAAGTGATTAATTCCTAAATAAAAGTTTCTTTGAGTGCATTATTCTCACTTGCAACTTCAACTGCCGAGATATTCTGGCCTTTAATATTTAATACTAATTAATGGAAGCTTGCTGACTAAGCGTGCAAAAATGCAGCCACAGTTCTAAACTGGGATCTTTAAAAAATATTTTTAATATTTTTGGACATTATTCGATGCTTAAAAAATAGTTTTTCCGCTGCTTATACATTTTCAAAACTCTTTTAAGGGGAGGCACAAGGGCCAGCTATCTGATCTTGCTATACGCCAGCATTTTTTGATATTATGAATCTGTTTTTGGCAGAGCTTCTTTAGTGCCTCTACTCGAACTGCATTAACATGAACAAAACGAATAAATTTTTACAATTATACATTCAAAGTCTATAGGTAATCCATCTGCAGCTGATTTTATGGTGTTTTCAATTATATTTGCTCTAAACCCTATGCCTAATAATGGTTTTTTAAGTTATAATTTTAATTTACCAAATAGTTTTTTGACTCCTCGCACAGCTACTTCTCCAAAATTAGAGTTAGTGTTATCATTACAAAACGCCATATCTTTTGTAGATGATTTATCTTCTGTCAGCACTCGAAGCAATTAATTAACAAAAATAGTCGAACTTTTACCGGGCTAATATTAGAGATCTAAAAATTTTTACTTGAACCCCTTCATATGATATAAAATAACGTACTAAGACAGAAAAAATCTTCTTGCTGCCGTGGTTAGAAGCATCCGTAGAAATTGTTATAAAGTAAGATTCATCAAGATCGCTTTTTAATTATTCTATTTCCTGACACGCTAAGACATTTACAACAATGGCTTCTGTTTTTCTGCGTGCCCAACTAAATTTTCGCTTGAAATATGTTTAAATAAAGTTTCACTCACAATCGTTGTAAGGTAAACTGTGATTTTTTTGTATCGTGTTATAGGCCCAGATTATTTCCTGTCAAGATCTAAAAAAGATGTATAATGAATTTGATATGTTTATTTTGTAGTCAAAAAAAAAGTCATTCATTTTGCAAAAGCGTACAATAACCGGCTGTTGCGATTTTGACTTTTGCGTTTGCTCGGCGAAGGTTAAGTCGTATCTAATCTAATTAATCCAAAGCTTTATTGCTACAGAGAAATACATACATATCATAGGAACATTATATAAGTATAAGTCTGCGTTTTTACATGATAGAGAAAGTTTAAGCTAATACTGTATATATCTATAAACTCAAAATAGTATAAGTATAGATAAAAAGTTTGAATTTAGTGAGAAGGTAATGCTAGAAAGACGACAAAGATGGTCTAAAGTTGTCTGGTAACATCGAAGAAATTCTCTCCTCTTTCGCATTCATCGTATTTCACGTGGTCTACGAAACAAGAGCTAGTAAGTTATGCCAGTTCCAAAGCATCGATCGGGAAAACGGAACTATTCGACGTCCTAAGACTTTCGTCGGGGACAACGGGATGACAATCCAAAAAACGGGACGGTCCCGTTCAAAAAAGAACGTATAGTCACGTAAGGTATACATAGCATACTAATACGTACGTGCTTCACCACCTCCGATAGGGACGTATGGCTAAGAAAAGAAAGGAGAAGTGGAACTTTTGAGTCGGGACAGAGAGTAGAGGAGACGGAGAAAATTCAGGACTCTCGAGACTAACAGATGTGCCAACAAGCTATCACGTTACCCTTGGCTCTTTCCTTGGCTATAACGAATAATAAATAGAAATTATTAGTCCTTACTGTGCTCTTATTTTATATTTACCCAACTGACCATAAACTCACGTAACAGGAGAATTTTGGTATCAAAAGCGGGATTGGTTGGAAAGCGCACAAAGCCTAGTACCGAGAGACAAAAAGTAAGTGTGAGGACAAAAAAAAAATGTAAAACAAGTGACCAGAAACAAAAAGAAAAGCTAGCAAAGAAAATTATATAGAAACCAGCCAGCGACAGACAACGGAGGGTCAAACAGCCTAGTAGAGATCGGACGCTAACGTCTGTCACGAGAGAGAAAAGGGAAAGCTTAATGAAATCGACATCTCAATCTAGAGAACATAAATATGCAATCCGGTGCAGTCCTATTATCAATTTGGATAGCTTCTACCTGGTGAGTACATTGAAACACAGAGACCTTTTATATACACACAAATATGAATTTTACGACCCCTAGGAAAGTTGAGGTAAAAGGCACATTATTTATATTTAAAAATTAAATTTTTTTATAATTGGCATAATTATACAGAACTCATGATAAATATTAAAGAAATAAATGCATGCTACAATTAAATAAAAAAATAATACAAAGAAAAAACTAACGAGAATTAATATGACGCACATACTCCTTTAACTACGAAAAAGAATATACTATAAGAACATACACCTACACCCTTCCTTTTTCTCTGCTCAATCTTCACTACATTTAAAGTGACGCACGGCAGTGAATGTTACTAATTTACAGTATAACTGCAAAATAGCGTTGGAAACAACTTTAGCAAGCAGAATAGAATTCCATTCCCCCAACAACCAGGATATTTACTTATAATTTGACAATCACTTGAAATTACACAAAGTTAAATTTAAAAGTATCTTTATACTTTAAAAAAAAAAACTAATAACTTTAGTAAGAGTAACGTGCTTGATAAAAAATAATTAAAAGGGCACGAATAAAATTTGAACAAAAATTATCGCAGGATTGTCAAACCCATAAAATTAGAATTGTATAAGGAGTATAAAGTAGAATAACAAAAGTCAATTCCGTTACCATCAGCCACGAAGAGAAAAAAAAAGAGAACAAAGAAACATTTACTCTTAGTACCGACCCAAAAAATTTTCCATTCGCCCTTATGGGATCGGAAAACAGAAGTCACCCGGCTTTTTAATAGCGAACTCGTACCAATATTATTTATTGAATACATCCGAGACACTTAATAACCCTTGCAAGCAACTAAGTTAGTACATAGGTAAAACTGTAGCCCAAGAAAAATAGAAAGGAAAATGAGCTCGAATCCAACATACCAAATATATACGTAATACAAACAGTTAAGTCAGTACAAAAAACAGAATTCAACACCACCAGAAAAAAAAAGATATGAATAATAATACACTGTAAATACAACGCTCGAAACTATTGCAGGAAAACTGTAGTTCTTAAAAACGAAACGACTGGTCAACAATACGAAGCAGTCAAGACGAAGGGATAAGCAAAAAGAGAAAGTATGCCATAGAGAGAGAAAATAAAACACAATGATACACGAAACGTAAATGTACAAGGCGTGGAAAGCAGCCCTTTAACAACACGTTGACGATACTAATATTTAAGAAGTTTCGACAGACAATACGAAAGACGAAATAAGTAGAATAAAATCAGAACACGATCCAGAATCATGGGAGGAATGGTAAAAAGCTGACAGAGACAGTTAGGATATAGCCAAACGATCGGTAGCACAGAAGCGAACACAGTGCTCGAAGATGCACGAGATCAATTGGATGCCTACACCCGAAATCACACACAAGAAAACACTAGACCGAGTAACAATATTACTTTAAGTAGAAACCGCTACAATTGAAACAATTTAATATCGCTACATCAACTCGTAGCTTCAATAAAATAAAACTGACGGATAATGACCATGCAGATACAAAATATCAATCTACTCTACCTACACATTATGTAATAAATCAAACACAGACGCGCTCTTAAGAGACCGCTTTATATATATTAGGCTACTTAGCTAGCAACGTGCTAATATTCGGCGTCGACCCAGTCAAACTTTCTCATATTAGACAAATGACGAGGACTGTAGCTTCAACAGTACAACCACATTATGAGAAATTTTTAAGTGGAACATTAGCTAACAGGCTAAAAGGCAGATCAGCTGAGTTTATACCACGTGCAGCACAATTCACGTCTATGAAGAAATTTTCTAGGGAACTGAAGAACACGTATATGAGCATCAGTAATGCTACCATAATTTTAACACAACTAAAAACGATTACCCAACAAAAAGAAGAACATACGCAATCTTACTGCGATCGCGTTTAAGCACTACATGATAGGATAACAACACTTTATGACTCAAACCGCAATCATTCCCCTACAAAAAAGCTTGCACTAAAATTCAGCGCTGACAAAGAAGCAATAGACCAATTTTGCTATGGTCTACGGGCCTCATATAACAACAATGTAACATGCCTTAGTCCAAGAACATGAAACAACACAGTATTATTGGCGCAAAGTGTAGAAAGCTATATGGCTCTACGCTACACTTCTTTAGGAATAAAAAATACTAACATAGGCGTAACTTAAGTAAAACCAAGAAACTAAAAAATATTACTAGGTAATTACAACCAAATAAAAATAACGGATCTACCGAAATGCGGTACAATAATAACTACAAGGGAAACCTGTAAGGAGACGAGTACGGAAATTTTTCAACCCGACCACTAGTAAATACAGAAAAAAAAAAATACTTAAGGGACTGAAAATACTTAACCGAGTAAGGAAAGAAAAAAAAATCACAAAAATGAACGGAATTGTTAGCACAGAGATCACAATATAAATAAATGACACACGTCAGTAAGAGACGCAAAAAAGGTAAAATAAGGTGTAACGAAATGCGAGAACACTACTGGTACAATTAGAACTACTAGGAAGGAGGTAGTTTTAACAATCTGCAATATAGTAGCAATAAAAGCTATGATACAAACCCGCGAAACTGAAACAACCGTATCGACGGGTACAAAAAAACTCTAAGAGCAAAGACAGGCAGCACCAGAGATAGCGATTTTGTGCATCTCTGGCTGGATAACAGTAGATAACGCGCGTTTACAGTGTCAACATACATATTTGTACGAATAAATATCATTTCTGTCACCAAAGATGTTATATTATGAACATGTTTCGCCTTTAGACACTTACTTAATAGCATTCGACCTTAAACAGTTCAGAAAGGGTGGAGAAATGTTCAGAACCGTCGGTACAAAGAGTAAAAATGTAACATAAAACGGAGACGCTTGTGTGACTCAATGCAGTGCCATTGTACCAAAAGCATCAGCAAACAGCCTGATAAAGGTGAGCTTAAGGTGGTTGAATGTATTCCTATTAAATTCTAAATAAACATTTTAACATCAGATAAATAAAAGCTGATAATCAAAAACGTAGCCCTTATTTGCTAGGTATCTGGAATTTTGCTTGTCTAATGTGTCATGTCAGTTTTACTTGAGCTGCGAAGGAGTCAAAACAATGCTAATAAGTCTTTGCATTATTTTTGATACAATTCAGAGTAAGCCGCATACGTACACACATATTGAGCAAGAGTTGAGAAAATCTTCAAAAGCCCCACGAAAAAAGATAACTTTTGAAAACATTGGACCATTTCTGGTGTATATACAGTAAGAATAGTGATTCAAACGATTTGCTTGTCAAGCTTATTCTCAATACATGTTCTAATGTTTATGATTTTTTTTGGCCACCGACGAATATTTGGATAAAGTATCTTTTCCCAATTAAGCCTCTGAAGATTGGCTTCACTCTTGTTCAATATTAGTGCTGAATACATTTTTCTGAAATTTGTATACTTAATCAATGGAAATACTTATTTACATTGTTTGACGTCTTCGCAGCCCAAGTACAACGAGTATGATACACTAGGCGAGAAGAATTTCGATACAATTCTTTGATAACCACAGAGTATGAGAATCAGGTTTTTGATTATCAGCTTTCTGTTGGTCAGACTTAAACATGTTTATTTATAATTCAATGAAATGACATTTAACCACCTTAACTTCACCTTTGTAAAGCTGTTAGCTGATGTTTTTTGTTCCAATGGCACTGCAATAAATCACACAAGCATCGCCGTTTGATAAATGTTACATTTTCACTCTTTGTACCGCTAGTCCCGAATATTTTTTGACCCTTTCTTTTTTTTTAGGATTGTTTGCAATATGTAAGTGCCTGCAGGCAAAATTCTACGTTGTTACAAAATACGTATGTTGACATTGTTGACATAAGTGCTTTATCCAGCCAGCGTTGCGAATAATCACCGCCTCTCGCGCTACCTGTCTTCACTCTTACAGCGAACAGCACCCGCTACGGTAACATTGGAAACGACCAAAATGAGCGAAGCTACGAACAGCAAGATAGTCCACACAAAAATATTGAATATAATAACAATAATGATGATAAAATTTACGGTGGTAGGAAACCTAGTTGTAAAAACGAAGGGCTACCGTATAACATACCTGACCAACCTATCGATAAAACGCATGACATACAATCAGAGACCTTAAACTTCCAAGACACTCGTCGTAGTCTCCAAGGATCTAGCGCAACTTGGCAGTATGCAAAGATATAAACAGTACCAGAAGCAAAGCCAAAGTGCAGCAAAGGGGAGTCCCCCAAGAAATTATACAGTGAGCCATACCTCACAAATAAAGTGGACGCAAGCGAAAAAGCACAGCAGAAAATAATACAGTTAGTGCATATTGCAGAAAATATTCAAAATAAACCGCTAGTAGAACTCAATAAAATACAGCCAACTGCGGGTGCACAGAATAATGATAATTATAATTTTGCCGAAATCCTACTGTCAACCCAAAGACCCGGGTTAAGGAATGACAGAGCCAACAAGAACGTTAAAAAATTACTTTAAAAAGTAGAAATAAATATATCAAGTACAGAACACACACTCCCTTCATTATGCCTCGAAAGCCCACAATTATTTAACGAAACCGCGATATTTTACGCAGATATGGGTGCCGAAATATCTATTAGAATAAGAAGTACCCTTAAAAAGGACTCATATACTATTTTTAACTAATAAGTGTTCATAACTGGCGGGACATAAGGAGTACGGTGCACGTCAGAAACAGTATACATACCTTTAAGAAGGATAATATGCACTCTACACGTAATCTTTGACAACTTCCCAATACAAGTGGAAGGACCGATTAAGAGGGACCAATAAAAAATATATAATTGCCCCATATGCGCCGAAAAAACTAATATAATAATTAACCGCACTCAGATACGTTTTAAGGAGCCAGAATCCTTAGCAATTCTCGGAAAGACGAAACATATAATTTTTGCACGCGTGAGAGTAGAATGTTAAAATATACAAACAGGATGGTTACCTTGGCAAGAATAACAGAAAGGCATTTTATTCGGCAACTTTATTGCAAACAACGATGACGGCAAGGTGTACGCCGAGTATATAAATATTACAGATGGACTTATAAAAATAATCGTAACTTAAGTAGAATGTTGGAGTGTGAGACGATTCGCGAGACGAAACCATATTTCGCCGTTGGGGACGACGAGAAAGACCTGCAGGATGCCATGATAAGAATTTTTAGGCAAATATTACTAATCAAAAAACAAAAACAATCAAAACATGAATTAATACAAAAACTAATTTGTTGTTACTAATAAAGAAAAAAGATTTAAGAAGATATTAAGATTAGCAGACACGTCAAGCTACAACAAAAAAGAACTAAGACACGTGCGCAACTTAATAGAATTAAACCCTTTGGTGGTTAGCCTCGACGAAGAGCCTTCAAGGGCAACTAGCGTCTTAAAACGCAAGATAACCACAAAAATCGACATACTAACTTTGGCAAAAAGAATCAGGTATCTGATAACTCTGAGGGAACAGATGAATAACAAGTTGAAAAATTACCAGACCAGGGCATAATTAAATCCTCCACGTCTCTGTATATTTCAAAAACATGTATAGTACCCAAGCAGGCGGTCCCCGCGAGGAAAAGAGATAAAGAGTGTTAGAGGACTTCAGAGTACTTAACAAAATTACAGTTGATTCGTGTCACCCACTATCATTCAAAAGCGATATTCTAAACCATCTTGCATCTCCCCGCTATATATCTGTAGTGGACCTAAAAACAGGATTCTTTCAAATAAAAATAGATAAAAAAGACACTCATAAGACGGCGATTTCCAGATCAGAAGGGACAGTAAAAATCAAAGAACGATTTACGATTCATACAAATCGGACAACAAGGTAAAGAAAAACCAGTGACGGAGTAATAATAACTTAAGCAAAGCAACACACGCTATGCAAAGATAGTGACGCGGACTCGAGGTTGGAATGGCCAATGACAGAATGACAAAGAAATAACATACTAAAAGTGGACAAAGCAACAAAAAAAAAGAGACCGACGTCATAAACGCTTAACACAAGCCGCGAACAAGAAGAAGAATGAAGAAATACAGCCGATGGCAGCAAGCGACATTAAATGAAAATTTTTTTCGCAAGGACCAATTAATGAAAAGTTTTTATTTATACGGAAAGAGGAAAATATGCAAAAAAAGTAAAAATCTTAAGTACACCTTTCGTCATCAGGGACGTAACACAAAATTGTCAGCGTAAGACACCTTAACGGCAGCGAGATACACTACATAGAAAACCCACAGAAATTTTCATACACCTAAACATGAAGATAAGTCAAAGAAAATAACCATAGAATACTGCAACACACCACCGGGCCAATAAGAGATTCCAACAGATAAACATGTGGCAATAACGTTCTGGGGATAGCAGCTAGTAGAGGATAACCTAGCGGCGGAAGCAGAGAAGAAAGAAAATAAGCAAAACAAAAAGGGGCCAGAGAGGAGATATATGTAGAAGTGAGTAGGCTAAATGAGATTAACGAAGAAGCAAAACTTACAGAGAAAATACTATTTGTGCGGGATACAGACGAAACCCCGAGCGAAGAGAGACAGCAATAAGAAATGTCACGTATATTCGCAGCTAAACCGTGTCGATTACAGACAAATCAACATGCATGGAGCAAGCCATTGAACACGACAATATATATCGAGAGAAAGGACGTACATGAAATACATAACAAGGCTTACAGACACGAGATCACCTAAAGTAAGGCTTCAGTCTGAACGAAATAATTGACGCTATGGTCCATAACTCAATTGAGAATCATCGAATAAAGGGTCGGCTGGACATAATGTGCAAAAATTTAAAGGACAGTTAGGATATAGAATAGATGCGTGGAAGACTTATAGTACCAAAGATTAGCAAAAAAACAAGCATCTAGAAAATACAGTCAATGACCTACAGTCTACTAATCAGTCAAATAAAGAGACCAACCTAAGTAGCGAGATTTACCCAAATGCTGATAATAACAGCCCACAAACTGAACGCATAGAAAATCACAACCAAATAAGAAAAGACACACCGCAAAATTCATGTAATAAAAGAGATGTTTTGACATTAAAATGCGGATTCTACTGCCTGGAGCCACACGAAAAATTTTTGCTAACAAGCGTGCCTCACGACCAAAGTTGTCTTCTCCACTGTCCAATTTTTCTTGATGGCTTAACACTCTTAACCGCAAAACTGTGAAGTGCCCTTTTTGATCAAAATTGATACATAAAAGTAGCAGCCTAGAGGAAACAGAAGCCATCCTCTAAAGCGATAATGCGTTGGTCGATGGTAATGCGCTTTTATATATTCCTTAGAGTATGATGAAATTATGTACATTCATTTTTCAGCAACTCTAAATAAGATTATTTATCAGCATTTTATAAAAAATAAGAGCGGAAATGTATACATATATATTTATAAAATCAACACCACCAAGCCTTACTATAGAAAAAAAATATTAAACTAAAGAGGCCTGACTACAGCAAAAGCTTAGAGATGGAGCCAGGAAATCACTCGTCAATTTGTGAAGAATTAGGACAAAATTCAGACAATGAGATGATTGTCGAGACAGAGGAGGATGGAAAAGATAGCGGAGGAAATGATATTGGAGAGAAAACACATGAAAAATGCAGGTTACTTGCTCCTAAATCCCAACTATCACTAGAGCCTCAGCAAACAACTTGCAGGGTTCATCCGATTCAGTGCCGGAGAATAACAAAGCAAGGTAATAATTTAAACGAAGTCCTTGTAGAATCGGGAAGCGAAGCAGAAAGTGACATCGGAAAAGACATATTAAATTCTAACGCTCTAGCAAAATACAGAGTATGCAGAATAAAGCTTTCTCAGAAACTACCACTATGGGCACCGAAGGAGAATAAAGACTTATCACTACTCCAAAAAGTGAAAAAGTTATGAATCACTCATTCATATATTTGGAAAATTAAGCATTTTGCTTAATAACGGAGAGCGTCCCTGATACAGAGACTATTGACGCACTCTATGAACGTGACTACATCGACGCCCCGTACGAAAACTATCATAGTAAATTTTGTGTGGCGGAAAAAAGGCATATCATATTCAGTAAACCAAAAAGAATTCCGACTGGAGACGTCGAACGAAAGTAATCACAGTGTATGCAGTAGTACAAAAAAGTTTATGTCTTACTAAGTATACGAATACAAACACACAATAAGACCGTCATACGAAGAAAAACATACCGCATAAAGTAATACGAAATTTTCCACGACTTACTAAGTATACAAAGAAAAACACGCATAAAGACCCTCATACGAGGAAAAACACACCTCGTGTCTGTATTCTTACACTTGCTTACAGCTGTGATACTTTTCATATTACTGCATGCGGTGTGTTTTTTGCGTATGACTGCTGTCCTACTTGATTATTTTCGTAGTCATAGTTAGCCGTGATAGTTTTCACATGACTCCACGCACTTTGTTTTTCTGTGTACGACCGTCTTTATGCGTGATGGTTTTCGCAGTGTTGCAGATAGCAGTGATATTTTTCGTATCACTACATGCGCTGTTTTTACCTTTGTAAAAAGCATGTGAATGCGATAGTATTTGTTTACATCTGTGGTGTGCATGTTTTCGTACGGGGCCTCGATATAAACCCATTTGACTTAAACAATATAACTAATGAGGTTGGAGACGCTATATTATCAAAAGTCAGAAAAGTACAAGTGATACGTATGGTTATATGTACGCGGAAAAACACTTTGACGATACGGCGCTGAGATCTGACATTTAAAAATGTTAAGTGTCTCTGAAAGCACTAATAATGGCAAATAAAATGAAAACTATAAAAATAGTAAGAGACGAAGCTATTTTAAACAAAAATCAGTGACAATATTTAGTGTAGCTAGTTAAAGAAATTTTTAAACACCTTAAAGTTGCAGCTGTACTGTACACAAATACACTTGTAGTACCGCCAGCTGATCAGCGATATAAGGTCATAGGAGAATACCACGTATCCGCAGTTGGCGGACACTAAGGCATTAAAAACTCACAATAGGATGGCACAATACTTTTACTTAAGAAATATGTGAAAGGACGTAAGGCTATTGATCCTTACTTGACGCAGATGTAAGTAGTAGATTTAAAAGGACGTGTAGAACTCAAAAATTTAGATTACGAAAGATTATTAATTACTTCCATTACCATTCATTAAATTTTTCGTTAACGATATTGGCACATACAAAATATTCTATCAACCATGTACCTTATTATAGTCCCTTGCTTAGCTTCATTACAAACAATTTCAGTTACCAAAGATATCTTTACCCTCATCAAAAAGAAAAAAACAGAAAAAAGGGAGGTTCATCATCGTTTAACCTAGAAACCCAACATTTTTTTCGCTTATTAAGGAAAGAATACTATCAGAGCTTGGTTTATCAGAACCAGATTAAATAGTTATCGTCAGAAACAAAATACTGGATGTTCTGCAAAAAAAAAATAATAATTATAACTGTTAGCGGGACTGAGATAAAAAAAATGTGAAAAAAAAAATACACAATGCAGGTATATGCATACAAATAGAAAAAAAAATTGGTAAAAAGTAATGTTTAGTTTCCTAAAAGCAGTTTGAAAGTCCTTAACCGATCCTAAACAGATGCACCTGTGTACAATCACGAAAGGCCCACAGCCACCATGAATCGACCAATGGCCGAAAATTATACCAGCTGTACGACCAGAGCAGCAGTCTGCATTGTCACCAAATGACAGAGTCGTCATGGCAAGAAAATTGTGTAGTCATAAAAAAAAACCGTAAACAGCTCGCGAAACGATGATGAAAAGTATTGATAGTATACCAAAAACACCTTCGAACAAAAGCATTCGTCCGCAGAGAAAAAAAAATCGATTATATATTTTCTGAAGATAGTACCAAACCTTTAACAACACACGCAAAACAATACAACTCACCCATTCCCTCGAAAAAAAAAAAAATAAAACATCTTCAAAAACTGGCACAGACTCATACAAATTTAATTCCTTCCTTTTAAAAAACAAAAATGAAAAAACCTTAGAATGATGATAATCGTCTTAAATGGACATCAGGCTAATTAAATACAAGATATATACTTACGCAATCAGCACAATATCTAGCGTCCGCTAAAATATTCTACGATCATAGCGTCGTAGCACATAGAAAAAATTGCAACAATAATAATAGGACTGCATAAGCAGTCCAAAAAAAAAACTATTAATAAATGACCAAATGATTGAAATAAGTTATGTTAAGCAATTTTATATGTCAGAGAAAATGCCAAATAAAATTGCGTAGGAAATAGATTGATCAAAAAAGGCAAGTACATGTTATTACAATACCAGCATGCTGGGTGCAGAATACTGTAGCTACTTTACGCACCTTTTCTTTCTCCTTACTAGCGAATATAAAAGTTCCTCTTCCAACAAGGGAGCCCCTCTATTAATCAGTTATATAATATTTACAGGTACAATACACTCTGGGACCAGCAGAGAGGAACTGGATAACGGCTTAGTACTGAGACCAGTGATGATACAACAAGAAGGAGCCAGAAGAGAGACTATCGTTATTCAGATGCTAGGATAAACTATGAGCAAGAACATACATTTTTTAAATCATTGCAGCTCTACAACGTAAGTACTAACGTCAATTGAACGAAGTAGCGCCTTAGCCATTAACATCCTTAATAACAAGTTTAATATGCACACCCTGCATATCTCAACACACACACTAACGATGTATAGTATAATACGTATATTATCACAAATAGGGCAGATATACTGCAACATATTTTTTAAGAAATTTTATTCTTCGATGTTTAGTTATTTTTGATAAATTACCATTTAGAATGTCTTTAAACAAGATTTAGTCATATTATGGATACATATAAAAATCAACGTTGTGGTATTATAGTATGTAGTAAGTTCCTTTTAAATAACAGATTTTTTTAATTCGACAATTTTTTTTATCACGACTTATCACATTCTCCCAATATTTGCTTTATATTCCTAAATAATTAATGACTCCGTTTACTGGGGAAAGGCATGACTATCTATTGCTAATAAAAAGACTACATCATTCTTATATTTAGGAACCACTCTGGTTCCAGTTTTAAGAAGTGCAAGTTGAAAAGCATCATTGAAAAATTGACACGTCTTTAAATAATCAAAAAAGGTTATAAACTTTCGTAAACATAGTTTAATATACGTATTATACAGGTGCGAAAATATAACACATCCGGAATAAAAAAGCTTTTTGTTGTCTATAAAAGTGGCTTATCACCCCTGCATAGCACGTATTCAAAATATTTTATTATAAATATTATTTAAAAGTTATAAAAAATGTCACATGACTTGTTGATGATATGGCTCATTCGGAATATTATGCGTTTTTTTTCTAAAACTTTGTTGCTAAGTTTTGAAGATCCTAAAGCTTGAAAAAAGTTTAGCAAACAACTTTGATCTTTTTAATTTACATCTAATATTCAATTGTTTTGGACCATTTTCTTCTTCAAACGAATTGATTTTGAGCTATTACGGAAGAAATTACAAAAACTTTGACATGTTTTCCAGAAAATTCAGTTTTCTATAGAGAAACACGGAAAGAAAGTGAACAATTGACGTTTTTGCGAAACCAATATGAGTTTGCCTAATTTCTTCAGTTATACCTCCCAATGAATTTAATCAAGTAGAAAATTAGGCCTTAAAATTTGAAAATCACTTATAAATAAAAGCTGCTGCCAACATATTAGCACAAAGCTTCCTGAACAACATTATTTTGCTATTATTTACTAAAAAAAAAGACAAAAAAAATAAAAAAATTATCAAAAATGTCAAAAGAAGCTATTTGTATGATGTACATTGTGGTATAAAGTTACAAACACGAGTAAATTCATAGTTTGTACAGATATTATGTTTGAAGAATAAAAATTTATCAGCAACAGTTTCTACCTCACCAGCAACCTTATTTTGACGGATTACTAGTTATACAGCTATTTCTTAATGAAATAAAGAGAATATTTAGCTAGTTAGTACTTTTAAAACTCTATTAAGGCAATATTTGATGTAATTTATTGCAAAATTACTGTTTAAACTGAAAAATATATTTTATAACCCTTGGAAGAGTAAAAACCGTCTTTTTACCATAAAAATTATTATAAAATCCTAAATTAGGTATAGAACTTTAATTTTGTATAGGCAGCTGCAGTAAATAAGTAAAATAAATCAGTTAGAGGGTTTATGAAATGCACATCTAAGTTTTTTTATAGTCCAAATAAAACATTTAAATTTCGAAAAAATGGACTTTTTGAAAAAATAAGCTTTAATTGGACGCCTTAGACGAACAAAACCTAATAACGGTACTTTATAATTCTACAATAATTGGTTATGTACCGTTATAGGTTTTTCTTCGACCGACGCGTCTAATTACGAGTTTTCTTCAAGTCAGCAAATGTATTATGAATGTAAAAATCACTGATTAAATAAAGAAAAAATATTTTCTTAAATACGAAAAAACGATACAAGGTAGACAAAGCATTTTCAAGTTTTTCACTCTAAAAGTAGCAAGAAATCGCTTATTGAACATAAAAAATCGTTATAACGACCTTAATAATGTATAAAACGCCATTTTTTTTAGTAAGGATTACAAGGATGTAAGAACAAATATTTACAGCCTTGAATCTTCAAAATTACTCGAAACACTTCTAAAATATGAGTGATTTTCCAGAAAAATCTCAGTATTTTTTAAATAAAAACTAAGCAAAATATGTTATTGAAATGACTTGAAATGGAAAATAATGCTATTTTAAAGCTCTATCAGATGTTACTATTTTGAAATTTAAGTCTAATTTTCTTTACCCTTAAACAAGTGGAAAACCTGTTTTTCGACCAGAATAATCGTTATAAAAACCTTAATATGGTATTAAACTTAAATTTTTTTTTTAATTATACTAGAATATAAAAACATACAGTTTTTTGATTATAATAGTCGATATAAAAACCTTAATAAAGTATAAAACTTAAATTTTCTTTCCGAGCCGCCATAAAGAGGTTGGAACAGATATTTTAAGCCCGAAATCAACCATTCAAATCAACCATTGGGTTCATAAGATATGACTAATTATATACACACACACACACACACACACACACACACACACACACACACACACACACACACAAACAGAGAGAGAGCGAGAGAGAGAGAGAGAGAGAGAGAAAGAGAGAGAGAGAGAGACTTTTTCTAGAAATGGTATTTTTTTATTTTAGACACTAAATGAAACACCTAACGTATTTCTAGAAAAAAAAATTTCTTACCTATACAAAGCTTCCTCTTTGAGGAAGTAAAAAATTAAAGTAAATTATTAAATTTTTCTCCAAGCTTTAATATCTAAAAAGTTTCACAACAAAATTTTGATAGAAAAAATTGCATGATCTTTCGCAGTAGCTATATCATTGTCAGATAAAGTGACACTTTTCATAAATTTTCCGGAAACACATTAATAAACCCTGTTCCAAAAGGTTATAAAAAATGTTGATATTTAATTTAAAATATTTGAAATATAGTGAAAATAAGCCACCTTAATCGTAAAATCCATAATCAGCCCTAACTTTTATACTTTTAATTTGATTAAACGTTTCATACGTTTTTTACACAACCACAGTTTATACTCTAATTTTGTTCTTAATAGTCAGTGTTATTAGTCTATTATCCATGTATTCAATGTTTTTCATTTTTGTGTTGCACACCATTATGTTGTTTTTCCTACCTTACTTATCTTGAGGCAGTTACTAACTGTCATGTTTAATTTAGATAATCTTAGGTATTGACTTGTACATACAAATATATATATTTATGTATATGTGTATATATATATATACATCTTATATAACCACTTAAATTGATTTGTATTGTACAAGCGTTGTATCGTTATGCTGTAGTGGTGTTTTGGCCTGTATGAAATATTTGGCATTTTTGCACCTGTATGGAAGTTATAATAAATAACGTTTACTAAAGTTTATAAACTTTTTTGATTATTTATTGAGATGTTACTTTTACAATAATTGTTTGTTTTAGCGTGTGCTTCTTGAAAAGGGAACTATATTATTCCAAAATATGGAAATTATGCAACCTTCTGAATGATGATAAATAGTCATCCACATCTAACACGTAATGACCTCATTGATGACAAAATATTTTATCATAAAGTTAGGATTTCTATGGGATCACCGATTTTTCTATTATACGCAGGTATTAAAATCGAAGATTTCAAATTTAGTTGGTGGAACACACTAAGAAAGATTATCATTTTACCCCCATTTGCTATCACCATTAGGTTAATAATGCAGTTTTCTGCTTCAAATAAGAAGATGTATCTATAATCACAAAGATTTCTAATGAATGCAATGGTAATTCAGAATTTACTTACGAGACTAAAGTAGACAACCATACCAAGTTTTTTGGATCTCTTACTTGGAAAAAAAAAAATTAAAAATTTATCACCAACTGGTGTTTTAAGTCATTATTCTACAATAGAATTCCTTCTTAGTCAGAAATCATTCAACTGCTTCAAAGAAAAACTTTGTTCATCATCTTGTTAACCGGACTGTTTATTTATCAAATACACGATACATTGAATAAGTTAAAATGATTTAAAAAAAGAACTTTCACTCGACTAATTTTACGGATAATTAGGTTATTAATTCACTTTTAAAAACCAACATAAACAAAAAAAAGAATGTTACCAGAACACGAAAATGAAAGAAAAGTTTTATGACTAGTCTACAAAAACTTCAACAACCATTGTTCGAAAAATGAAAAAAAAGATCATATATAAATTATTATATCTTTTACTAACACACAATATCAACAAGATTATGACCTTAGGAAAAAATTAAAAACAAAAATTTACTTAACTTGATGGTGTGTCAGAGTTTTCATGTAAATCGTGCAATTTAAAATATATCGGTATAACAAAGTTTAAATTTAAAAACAAGACTTAGAACATAAGCGCTATCATAACAAAGGTTCTGTTGTTAATATTCATAGAAATACTAAATATAATTCTATATCTGACTTTAAATCCGTTAAAATTAAAGATATTAACCTAAATTAGCAAAACGGATCAATTTTTAAAATTATGTATATAAACAAAAGTCCTAACTCTATTGTTAAAAAAAAAGATACCCGGCACCGCAGCCAAAAATATACATCATTGTAAACGTGTTACATGACAAATGACTTAACAAATTTTTCAACAGTAGAAACATCTAAGTTTTTTAAATTTACTAAATTACCAAGAGAAGTGTACTACAATTTTTAGACTAGTTATAAACAATATTATTGTATTTTTAACTTCTCCTTTATACGACCATTATTGATGAACTACTATGATTAATCTATATAAAACAGTTTCTATGCCTATAGTTTCATAGGTGAGATCTACCTTTTTGGCAAGATATGTTATTTATACTGTAGTAATTTTAGTTTTACTTTATCAATTAGTGTGTGTTGTATTACTATGAGTATGGATTTTTTTTATAAGTGATTTTAGATGTTAATAAGGAGGTCGAGAAATTTGTCGAGGAGATGTAGCAACACCAAGAAAACCTTTTTTTTCTTTCATTTGTATTAGTAGCTTGTTTAATCTTTTCTAAATTGAGAAACACCCCTTATGTTATTAATAATAATGATGTAACTGTTATTTTGGTTATTATAGTCGAGAATATCGTCTCAAGGCTGGACTGCATTTAAAAACTATTTGTTCCTTCATGGTTCGATGCTGTGAAGCTATTGGTCTCTGTGTAATGCCCTTATGCTGCTAAGTGTTATTGCTGGGCTGCTATACCGGTGTAAGGGATCCTCGAATTTAGATAAAGACTGGTCTTAGAACAATATTATTGTAAACTGTTATCCCGTTTACGGTATGGCTATTTGCACGCCAACCCTAACCTGTAAAAAATTTACAATAGATTGATAGAGCCTTCCTCTCCATCCGTAAAAGGTACTTTTATACTCGGTAGTAAGGAGAAATAGAAGGAACGTTAAGTAGCTACAGTATCTCGTACCCAGCATGCAAGTGTTGTGACAATGTCTCTGTTTCTCACGCTTATTATTCTCTTTTATATGTAAATTTATTTGGTCCTATAACTTACACATATTATTGCTGAGCTGAATTCATTTTGATCCTTTCTTTACTTATTATTCGTTTTTTATTGCGATTTCTTATGCCATTCTATCATAAGAGTTATAAATATTTGTATATGCTACGGCATTTTTAACATATTTTTCTTTATTTTCCGTTAAAGGATGTGTTGATAGCGTCATTAATTGACTTATATTAAATTTGCCTCAGGCCCATCTACAAAACTCATCATTGTTATGGACTTTTTGAATGAGGAAAAAAGCCTTTGTATGAGGATGCAAGGATGTTAAACCATTTTTTTTTTTTTTTGATGGGTAAGGGGTATTTTGTTGGAAGGTTGTTAGAAGTTTTGTATTATCGTAAGAATATCTCTATTAAACTCTTTTCTACTGCGGGATAGAGCTTCTCGTTTAAAGGCACTTTAATAAAGTCCACTGCCTCGTTAGTAAATATGATAGACTTCTTTTAGCCGTGTGTTGCTTTATGACTGCTGTAAGCTGTTCGTGATTGCACTCATGGGCATCTGTTCAAGACGTTCCGACTACATTTGTAGGACTTTCTAGGGTATTAGTTCCTTTAAAATTATCTTTTTAACTCTTTGTGTATGTACATATGATTTGTGTGCTTTTTTCCCCACAATTTTTGTTTACTCCTCGTTCTTAGTCTCGCTTAAAATGTGATTGTTAACTCCATGCTATCTTGAAAAGAGTTTGAAAGTATCATAACACTCAAACCTAACCTCAAAAGCTGCTGTAGACTCCAAAAAAC
>JAPYYV010001512.1:0-35694 GCA_030522625.1 Copidosoma aretas | reverse complement strand
GCCCCCCCCCCCCCCCCCTATGGAGCACCGGAGAGCGAGAGATGGAGACCCCGTGCTCTCTTATTGGAAGATCCGTCGGATGTTGGTCTCCGGGACGCATAAGTGCAGGCCTTTGACCATTGTTCTCCTGGGTGGAGTACGTCCTTAAGGTAGGGTTTTATGTCCAGCGTGCGCTTAGGTCGCGCCGTGACTCTCAGCTGTTTTTGGACTGTAGCGATGTGCCCGCTGGTCTGGTACAGCTGTTGTCGGATCCGTCAAACACCTGTTTCCACGCTGGAACTGAGAGATCGTGGATCGCAAATAGCCCGGATCATCCATTTTTACTGTATGAAACCTCGTGATATTAGTTACGTAATTATTGTTTACTTCAATTATTGCTTGCATTGATTTACGGGGAATCGACATGGATTTGTTTGCAACGAAACTATTCCAGAAGTATAATTTATTGCGCAAGGAATACATCTACGAAATTTGATTGCTCCATGTCGTAGACAATTTTAAACAAAATATTGTTTAAATCAAGTTCTGATGCATTGGCCAATACGACAGTGGTTGTTTCTTAGAGCAAAAGTTGATGATGAGGTACGAATAAAGGGATAAAGGATTATTAAAAATAAGCCGCAAGTAAATGAAAACAATAGCTTTCTTACGATGTAAAATATACCCAATAGTGAGGAAAATTCAAAGACATTAATAAAAGGTAAAGAAATTAATTATTAAATGACTTGAAAAAAATTAACTGCAACCTGAATCAGCAGCATTTTATGAAGGCTACTTTGTTTAACAACCTCATGAAATGTTGTTGTCTATTCAAAATCATTCGCAAATTCATTGTAAATAGGTGTTCTCAAGATATCAAGAGTAGTCTTGATATTGTCTGCAGTTTCGAGACAAGATTAAGACAAGATACAGCTTATGATTTCAAGACATTACTAAGAGGATGACCTCAAGAAGCTGGGTTTTGTCAATAATTCTTGTATTTACTTTCAAACTTTTTTTAGTGTAGTCTAAATTTAACATAAATAGGTTAAGGTTGTATACTAAACAGAAACGATGACAAGATCTTCATGAAACTTTGTGCATAGCTAAATTAATGGCTGATAAGGACTCTGTTAAATTTTTGTATGGCTGGGGTTTCTACAAGGCCAAATAATGATGCTGAAAGTTTTCATGCTTTCGTCATGCCTCAACACAGATACTTATGGAGAAACGTCTTTTTGTGAACTTAAATCATCAGTATCATACAAAGTAATGAACTTTTGACGATATTCTTTTGCGTATGACATAAATATCTACTAATCGTATCTAAGTTTATAAAACATCTCAAGGGTGCCTGTGATATAAGAAATAAATTAATAAGCTTCGTAAAAATCCCTAACGGTTATTTCTTCACACAAGTGCGAGAGAAACTGCAAGCATACCACACTGGCGAATCTGAGATCAAATATGCTTCCGACAGTTCCAACTAGCGTAGTAGGTATACAACTACCTTAAATAGAATAGACAGATCATTGAAGTTTTTGACTATGTCAAAGTAAAAAATGTACACAAGATATGAATACTGTATGATTTAATAATATAACAGTAATATAAGTATTATGTATTATAGGTATTCCACAGATATCAAATTGTTAAGTTGTTTTTCACCCACGAATGTATACATACTAAATAAGTGATTTGCCTTTGAAAGGAGCTCTTGTTTTTGTTATAACTAAAGCACTTGCTCCCATCGAACAATCAATACGAATGTACTTAAAATATCTATTTCCATACTTACATGTATAATCTAAGATTATTATATAGGCTTTAGAAATCATTCATTTAAAATATAATACACGTATGAAAAAATTCTGCAGGAAAAATCTGTAGAAAAATTTGCAGAAAATTCTGCAGTTTTTTATGCACAAACTGCAGGAAAGTCTGCAGGTAAAACTGAAGTTTTTACGTTTTACCATTTTGAATAAATAATATCAAATTTTTTTTACAAGGTATAACAGTCGCATAAGATGTTATCATCCGCATGATAATTCATAAAACTAAAGGCTTACAGTATTTTAGCTTAATTTTGAACAAAATTGAAATTTCAGAATTGAATAAATTAAAATAAAGTACTCCGATTCCCTAGTTTTGTGGTTATCATGCGTATGATAACATCTAGTTTGGCTGATATACCTGATAAAAAATCACATTTCAAGAGTATAAATTAAAAAATAGTAAAAAGTATAAACTGCAGGAAAAAACATTGCAGATCTGCATAAAAAACTGCAGAATTTTCTGTAGGTTTTTCTGTAGATTTTCTGCATGTTTTCCTGTAGAAATTTTACAGACGTATAAAACTACCCAAAGATCATTTATAAATGACACATAATTTTGAAACTTAAAAATAGTTGAAGCTAAGACCAAGAAACATTCAAGATGAACCAAGACAACACAAGACTTTATGTGTCAAGACTAAAAGAAGATTTTTTTTTTCGATGTTTTTGAAGAATAATACAATAATTGTACGAATATTGTCTTGTCTCGACTTGTGCAAGCTCCTAGTCATAAACATGACAGTAACCATTTTTTCGTTAATTCTATTCAAGTTTTTTTATTTCTCTGCTTACTACTTTGCATCGATCGAGCCACCTTAGACGTTCCATTTTTCGAATGAAGACACTTCTCTTGATTGCCAGACACAAAGATCTCACAATCGAGTTTTGCCATGGAGAAGTGTCATAGTTATCTTTGTTTATTGGTTGCTAAGGAGTTTTCTTCTACAAAAAGAGTTTCTAAGTATTTTTAACGGTTGGTTTTGATCAACTGAATGATTAGGTTCTTAATTAAAAAGTCCAGCTATGAGTTTCATAGCGAATTATTTTCAATTCTCTCAATTTAAGTGGATCAGGTATTTTTGTTCTAAGTGTTGTCATCCACTAAAGTGTGTACTCTATAATATATATAAGAACCTAGTTTTATGATGAGACTTAAAGGATATTTGAGAGGATACTATTTGGTATCGTATCTGATTAAAGTTAAATAATCTTCCATAATCCCTTATGTTCCCCCATGTTATAAGTGAAATTTTAACTGACTCATTTTCGGAAATTTGCCTGATTATATGGTTCGAAAATTTAAGACATGCTTTGTTCTATCTTCAAGTATAAGCCGACCAAGTTTTGTTTGGAATCAGAATATTTGGATTTTGTAATGAGCCACCTTCAATATATTATTCTGAAACTTTTTAATGCCCTAGAAACAACGTCTTTTCAACGGTCATGTAGCGATTATAATATTGGGAAATAACCTTTATATTTATAAAACTGTTCAATGTAATATTGACTCATTTATGACATTGATTTTTAACGTACCAAAGCACAGCATTGTTCAAATCTTTGTATACTGAGCACTTATATGACTAGTGGAGCAAATATGTCGTTCCACATAATTGTGCACCAGCAAAAATATTCGTTTAAACATGATTAACAGTTATAACGTGAAAAAAACCGATAGTGAGTTTATGGCATTCATTTTTCTCAATTTCAACTGCGCTATAAATATATATTGATGTACTCTGTTGCAACACATATCTATTCCATTTATCTTCCCCTCTTTACGATAGCGTAAAGAAGTCAAACCAATTAGGAAATATGACAGAACCAGGATCCACCTGTAACTCTAAGAATAAGTAAGAAAAAGTTTGGAAAAGTTGAAATAAAAATTAAATATGCCTAAATAAAGCAGCTCTCATCCAAAGCTTCTGCCAATTACATTGAAGATCAGACGCTTCAGAACAATCGTACATTCACGCATACACATACATACCATTGTACCGCATTGTACACATCTGCCAGAAAGACTCTACCCATATACCCTACGCAGCTGCAGCAGCAGAAGCAGCCGCAGCCCAGAAGTCGAGCTACGATATTCCTATCTCTTTCCCGCGCGCAAGCCCCTACCGGGAGAAATTCTCCCCCACGTTTAATTACGGGCGGCCCACCTCCCTCTTTCGCTCCCGTCTCGGGGCTTCCTTTCATTAAGGCAATAATTTTAATAATTTTTATCTTTCCGTATAATCCACCTAATTAAAATTATGCTTTGATCGTGGCGCCTGCTAAAGAGCCCTCCCTCCTACTTCCCCTCCCTCTTTCTCACCCACTCTAAGTAGACACTGAGAGCCCCCCTGCCGCGTCTTTGCGTATCATCAACGAGCGTGCGCTTCTTAATTCGATGCTGCGGATATACTGCGCTGGCTGGATTCTCAATTCGGATGTTGGAGCTGGTTGGGAAAGAGTTTTTTGCCTGTTGTAGGAAATGTTTTGAACGTCAACTTTGACATATTTGAAGAAATAAACTTGGAAGGAGTTGACGATTTCTCGGTTTTATCATTGAAGGCTGTCGTGATCACTGAGCAACCCAAATCTTTGAATCGAAGACAATTTCTTTACCCACATTCATTTGAATATTTTCTTCAAGTTGAAAAAAATTTGTTCCATCAAGCAGATATTTCATACAATTTGATAAAAAATTCATAATGAAAACAATAATCACGTTTGAATGAGATATTTGATAGGTGCGATAGTGTGTGTGTAGGTTATGATTGATTGATAAGATTACTGATATTTTCCAATATCCTCTCGATGACATGCTTCGTAAATTAAGAACAACTCAATACAATAATGTTATACCGGTAATATTAACCACAAATTGAATGAATTGATCATGCTATACATGCACGTGTACTTTTAAATCTATCCATCAGTATGTATGGTTATTGTTTTCTTATTACTATTCAAAGATAATGCAAGATTTAATTAGACTTTGGGATCATTAACAGTAGTTTCAAAAGTGTGACTGGCAATATTATATTTCCTGCCGAAATTTCCTCAACCCATTTGCTTTTAAATTTACCTACCCATATAATACGACGTAACTAGCCAAAGCAAACTTTTTGAAAAACCTTAAAATTAAGAATCTATTAATCGATAACACAAAGACTTCAACATGCTGCCACTTTGAAAACAGATCCGGCATATTTCTAAAGTTGCATAAAACATAAAAATCAATTCATAATTTTTTACCAATCCTTGATATACATGTATGCACATCTAGTTGTCATTCATGTCAAGGGAAAGATAGCAGATTCGGAAAAGATGTAAAGTAAAGAGAAAATAGGAACAGACGAGAGAGAAAGAAGTAACAAAAAAAATTCTGAAGAGGGGTTCTAAAGTGAGACGAAAGGATGTACGAAATGTAAAGAGGAAAAAAGGACGGGGCTGAAGCTGGTGTCTGTATGTTTCGCAGGAGGCTCGAATTCAAATGTTGATGAAATTGACCAGACGGGAGTGGGGCTTTGATCTGACCTCTTCAAATATTCGCCAAGAGATTGAAGTGAACATCTGAGGAGGGAGATGGAGCGAGAATTATCTTGTCTGTCAGAAAGAGGGAGCGAAAAAAAAGTTTGTTCTACGAAGCGTTGAGAGCGATGTTCTTTTTTTCAGCACTCTTATGTAAAGTCATAAATTTCAATAATAAAAATGTTTTTTTTTTTTTTTCTAGACTTATTTGTTAGCATTCTATGAAAAAAAATGTACACCTCATAACGTCAGTGTGGATACAAGTTAAATTACAGAATGAAATGAACTATAATTTGATATTATAGTATACCACGCAGTTAAATAGTTTGTTATATGTGCGAGCTAGTATGAAAAGTTTGTACGTATGAAAGAAACGAATAATTTTCGATAAAAATATTTGGAATTGTTGCCTATTTTGTTTTCGATGATTTAAAATTGGTCAGATTCCTCTGGATTAGGGATTAAAAAAAAATATCCACAGAAAATAGTTATTTTCGATACATGTGACTTCAGTCGTGTAAAAAAGTTCCACTTAAGGTAGTTGTATCCCTACTACGCTAGTCAGAAGCAGATTTGACCTCGGATTCGACAGTGTGGTATTCCTTCTGTCTCTTTCGCACTTGTGTGAAGACATAACCTTTAGCAGTTTTTACGGCGGTTATTAATGTGCTTCTCATCTCACAAATACCCTTGAGTTATTTTGCAAAATTGAATAAGATCATTAGATATTTTTGTAATACACAAAAAACTATTGTTAAAAGTTCATTATTATTTCGTATGATATACGTCATTAAAGTACAGGAAAAGGCATTTCTCCATAAGCATCCATGTTAAAGTATCAACAATATAAACACTGATAATTTGCCTCCTAAGAACCCTAGCCTCACAAAAATGTAGTGGAGTACTTATTAGATATTATTTTAGCTACGTGGAAAGTTATATGAAGATCTCATCATTATTTTAATTTGGGATACAACTTCCTTAAGTCACAAGTATCGAACACAATTTTTTAGCACGAGTGGCTTAAGCCCGCCACATTAATAAGTCATGCATGGTTTTAATATTCTATAAATCCTACACCATATGCGACAGCCACATTATTTTTGTGACAGTCGTTCATTTATACATAAATTCAGCATCACACAAACCCTTGCATATACATTTGAATAATGAATATTGTCCAACATCATTTCTCAGCCAATCAGAAAGTAGCTAAATCTCATCACAACATTGCAGTCGAGCATAACCTCAAAATTTGAACGATTTTAATCAGCATTTTTTTTATAATTGTGGATCGCTTAATCGATTAATTATTGAATATACTTCTTTTTATATCACCCTCATATAAAATTTATCCATTCTCAAGAATTGTAATTAATGTCAAATTACAATTACATTAGGCCTTAATAACAAGTGATTCGTGGATTCGTGATTAAATACTTCTGCAATCCAAAAATAATTAAGTTTTGATTGGAGTTAATTAAAAGTTATTAGAATACTTAAAATGAGATAAAGTAATTATGCAAAAGTGATAAACGTTCTTAAAGAAGAACTAATTACAAGTAATTGGAAGTATTTATTAAAATCATTTATTATATACAAGTGATTGAAAGACCTATAATCGAAAGTAATTTTAGTTATATATGTAATTAATCTTTTCATATTACATGATATTGGTTTTTATCATATAAGGAGGGTTTGCTCCCTGCACGCTTCGTGCGTCTACCCTGGAAATTTAATCAAATATGATTATTTTAAAGATTTTTGTAGAAAAAAAATCAAACGATTAGATTATTTTTAAAATATAGAAGTAATCATTATTATTTAATCTACAAATTAATAGTAGTTTTTGTCACAAAAGTGCGATCGCTGCCAGGGCTATTTTGCGGCCCGAGGGCCGTAAGGTAGCTCTGGCAGCGATGGCACTTAGGTGGCGAGCAATGTTTTTACTACTAAGAGCACACCAGCCGATCAAAAACGCCCGAGGTAGGAAAAATCACTTTCCAAAAATTCTTTAAAATCTCATTTTCAAATATACCCGATCTTGCCTAGTCGCAACCAATCACACAACGAATACGAAGGCTTCAAGTCACGTAACAATCAACTTTTATCCTGAGATTTCTATTTAAACTATTCAAATTACATGTATGTCATAAGTGTGCCATGTAAAATATTATTTTTAATGAAATGGCTCAGGGTAGGAAGTAGTTCTGTGCAGGTATCCATTTGGATATCAATTTTTAAATTTCTAAAGCCTAATAGTAATAATAATAATAATAATAATAATGATAATAATAATAATAATGATTATGCAGTCCATCGCATTTCAAGAACAGTAATAAAAAGTTAATGGAAATCACATATTATTCCAAATTAAATGTCATTGGAATGACTTTAATTACAGTCATGCTTGGCAAAGTAATTAAAATTTGCTTGTTCAAACTCAATTAAGAAAATAATAGATAACATTTCAAAAATTTTTGACGCTCAGTCCGATGTAATGGATAAAACTAACTTCAACTTTCATATACCTATCATCACCAAATTATTTTACAAATATAAAATATGCATTTGATAAGTAAAAAATTATCTTGTATTTAATACCGACTATTTAAATGCTTTTTAATTTACTAACTGAGCGATTAGCATACAAGGAATCAACTAAATTTGTCATTACGTGGCCCAGCCCCAGAAAAGATGACTTACTAAAATACAACATAATATGTAGTATACTAGTCCGTTTTAATTTAACTGAAATAATATTATCCATGAACAGTCTACTCACTCTTGCATCAATGATTATAACATTAAATAATTTTCTACTTTCACAGTGGTTTTTTTTTTTTGCATCTCAACATTTTAATTCAGTACCACCAGGAAAAAAGCTCATGCTACTATCGACATTTAATGTATCACAATAAAATATTTGTCACATCCGGCACCCTACTGCTCAAACATGAATATTTCAATAGCGCATCTGAAATATGTCGAATACTCACCATAAACATAGAGGGGACTTGTGTTTCTCTCAAATACAGGCCTTACAATCCAAGCCATCTATATCTTTTTGCATAAAACTAAACCTATTGTATCTTCTTATTTGTATTTCCAACAAACTATTTCCGTGATGATCATTTTTGACATAGGTACTTACTGTAGGGTCGATATCGAGCTCTTAGTATATACTTGTCTTACATGTGTGCTTTTGACACTTTCATTGTGGTTTTTTATGTAAAGCACAGTTGTACTATGATCAAATGAAAATAAATTTCAAACTCAATAATGGAATGTAAATAAAGATGTTGTTTTATTCGACCAAACTATATGTTTTCTGTAACTCTTTGTTACATATTTGGATAGAAAATTCAACTAGACCTCAATTTAGAATAAACTTTTTCCTAATCTTTCAATACTAAAATTTCTAACTACTTTTCTACCTTAATATAACGAAAATTTAATGACGTTATTTTTAACTTATTCATTTTCCTATATGATCTACGACAGAGGGCTGTAAACATGCACACGCAAACACACACACATATATTTCTAAGGTCCTTAAACGCGAATTCGATATTCGTAAATCTGTCATCCAGCTTTCATAAATCAAAGCTAACCCCCGCGCGTAGCTGTTCCACTGTCTCGAGAGTGAGAAGAAAAACCTCTCTTACGCCCACCCCTGAAGAGTTTCAAATGGTGAAATTCGACTCTTTTAAGAGGGCAATTTTTTTTCTTATACTTAGAACATCTCGGTCAACTTCACTTGCACACTTTACTTATTTTACTTATGACTGATTGTTTGAATAAGTTTTTCATATCCAACGTTAAATACTATTGGTGATTTTATTTTTATTAAAAATATAGGTATAAAAGAAAGGTTAAAGTGAAACAAGAGCTGTATTTAGTTAACTGAATTCTTTAATAAAAAATACAAGTGATGAGGTATACTGAGTTTTCAAAAAGACAGTCATGACTAATAACAAATAAGATTATTTTACATCGTGTACATAAGTATACGAGGTATGTTACTTATAAAACGCTAATACTTGCTTCAATTAAACATATAACTGGAATTTGTATTCTTTTACAAGATCTAATAGTTAAATTCAGTCTATGATTCTTCTGTTCATAAGAATTGATTCCGCACAGCCACGATTACCTCTATGTAGTCCACAGCGATAATGTTTACAATAAAAAACTTCTCAACTGGTTTTTCACAACCTTAATTATCGAAGTGATTGGTCGCACATGCTACTGTGCTGAGGTAAGGATGTTACACTCACTGGCCCTAGTGTCTACGTGACAAGTTAGCTATTCTCCTTCTAAAGCTTGGGCAATTGTGAATTTCTTAGAGATCAGATGTTGATTTTGTTTCATAATACAACGTTTGATTCGATAAACGTTATCACTTCTTAAGCATATCTAACCTTCTAAGTGACACTTAACATAACTTGACACTGCAAATAATGGTACTTTAAAATAATACTCCAACTACAAGTTCAAAAACACCAATATAACACATACCCGTGGAAACAGCTTTCGCATATACCTGGACATGGAAATGTATCCCGTGAAACCTACGGCTCTTGAACCTTAAAGTGACACTGGCTTGCCCCAGTCCTCCACTCGTTATGTACGCAATAGCACCCGTTTCTACCTTTTGGTTTACAGCCACCGCCAAAGTGACTTCGAAATTTGTCGGTACCCGGAACACATGTTCATACACAACTTTACTGCCGACACGACTGGGTTGTATGGTGATTTTGTCCTCGCGGACCAGGTAATCGTTTTTTTGACGTGTCCCAACTATTAGGTGGCAGCGTGGCACAAGTTCTCGTGTCTCATTTTGTTTTTGCTGTTGTTGTTGCTGTTTCAATGCTGCCTCCTTTATAATTTGCTCAAGGTTTTGTTTGCACTTGTATATTTGTGGTTTGAATGTTCTCGATGACAGTTCTGTCGTGTTGGGTTCCTCTGTGACCATTCTCTGTAAACTGCGTTCGACTTTCATGGACGTGGGTATGTATAAGATTTCATTCGGAATTTCGAGTCGCATTTAGTGTATCGTGGTCGATAACCGATAAGGCTCTTATCAAATTTTGGTTTCTTTGAAAAACAGTATTATGTGATTAGACTTGATATTTTGGTGTGACGTACATGAATTCAAATATAATTTATTCAAAAATGGGCTCGTGGCTCTTCATAGTGATGTATCATTAGAGATAAGAATATATTGTATTATAGATCAAGCACTCGTAGTGAGTATCAGGTGGTAAATTTACGATTATAGACAATGCGAGATAAAAATAAGTGTCTACAGTACAGGTATCGGTTGCACCGTATTGCGACAATCACGTAAAAAACAGAATAACTGAAGAATCATATGTAATTTTTTGATTTTACTGATATAAGTGGTCTTTTTATTTTCTGATATTTTTATAACTCACATAAGAAGGGGTCTTGACATAATATATGCAGCAGAAATCGTAAAATTTAATTTTAAAATCGATTCTATCGTTATTAAATATTATGTGTATCGTATTTGTAAAAATTTCATTTGATAGAGAGCTTTTTGCTGAGAGAAAATAAGTGCTCGTACTTAAAAGTTATATACTAATAGAAACGATTCTTTGTAGTTAATGAACGAATTATTAACCATAATTTGGCAAGGGATTAACAATAAACAACTATTCGTTAACAGTTTAGTGGCCGTCATTTAAAGATGATAAATATCCATTTGATTTCATAACCTTATGTTTTTGTAACCTCTTATACACTGATTGTCACATACTTGACTCGTTGACTGTTAATGATCGAGTACTGGCTTATATTGAAATCCACATTCAGTGACAGTTGATTCCTTTGTATCAGTGATAGTTTTTATCGTCTATGGACTTTTTACTAGGGTTTGAACAGTTACTCTTACTACTGTAAATTAGGTTGCAAATAGTAGAAAGTCCCCAAGCAATGAGATAACCTAAAGTTGCTGTGTTCCGCAATAATTTTCGAAAATGTTTTTCTTTAAACGTAAGGTTATTCACAGTTAGGTGCGGTGGTCGTATTAATTCAGTCAATTGGCAAACAAATAAGATATTATGAAAGATGCCTTGTTTCTGTGCTCATCAATTCGTAATAGTTATACAAACATTACAAACACACTACTTTAGCAAGAGACACTCAAGAAAAATTTTTTTTATTGCACGTACTATCAAGAATTACAAGAACTGCCAACAGTTCATTGTACATACATAATTGCAGTAGCAAGAAACTTTTTTTGTAGAATGCAACAACAGCAACAAGGCCCGCGATGAAAAAAACAGAACATAAAAAACGAAAATGAAAAACGACCTGTAACGTAGCGTTAGCGTGAAAACCCGACCGACCCAGCCAACCGAGCTAGAGTAGAGCAGAGACAGAGACAGCAACAGAGGCTCGGGGGGGGGGGGGGGGGGGGGGGGGGGGGGGGGGGCGGGGGGGGGGGGGGGGGGGGGGGGGGGGGGGGGGGGGGTGGGGGCTCGAATTCTTGGCGGGAGTCATGGCGGCCTTAATTAAAAATCCAACAAACCTTCCCCCTCCCCTTTCTCCCTTCCCCCAAAAAACCAGCCAGCAGCAGCTACACAGTATATACAGCGACAACGGCGACGACGACCACCGTTCCACCGAGCGAAGGCGCGAGCGAGAGGGAGGAACAAAGCTGTCTCGTCCAGACCGCATTCTTTCGTTTAATTCCCGCGAATTTATAGGGGACAGTTGGCCGGCTGTTTTGTGTTCCCGCGCCCGCACACCTACACGCGCGCGTTCACGCCGGTGCTCGCGTAACGAGAAGACGAGCTATTGCCGCGCCCGCTTTCTTTCCCTGGTAATTGGATTCAGCGCACAGCGTATAGGGTGGTGGTCAAGTCTTGTCGCCTTTTACCTAAAAAGGGGGGAAGAGGGAGGAGGGTGGAGCTGGAGAAATTTTTCTTTGAGTGAGAGCTGGGTGCTTGGGTGAGTCCAGACTTCGGTGACGATAGTAAAAAGAGGCTTTTTTTGGAACCGAGCGATTCCGATGGTTATCTAATGCGTTTGTTTTTTCCAAACTCAGAGGTGAATTATTAATATGATCCTATCTTCTCCTAAGGTAAGGCATTGCTTATTTTCCGAGGAAAATTTTTCAACGGCTAAACTGTATCTGCTATAGAATACCTGCGAAGAACAAGTATTAAAATAGTAAGCAATCAAAGAGGTAGCGGAGACGATTGAAATTACTTACTGGTGTGATACGGAAAAATACGTTCCAATTTTAAAACTTCTTCAAACAAGATTAACTGTAAATTATTTTATCTTGCCTCCTTAGCATTGCCAAGTGATTCAAAAACGGTAACCACTACTGCCGATTCCATAAATATATTCTCAACAATGACGTAGGACATCTATCCGTTTTCCTAATGAATACATTTCCTGATACCCTTGAAAAATTAACGCCCTACGGATGAAAGCGCGCTGGTACAGGGACGCAGGCATCAGTCGAGTTAGCACAGGCTGGAGGGTGGGAGACAAAAAATACGCTAACCAAGAAAAGAGCGTTGTCAGGGGCAAGCAAATCGGGGGAGCTTGAGCTTGTGCCTTCTTTGAAATAATTAGCGCTGGTCCGAGTTTTACGACAAGGTGTTCATTACCGCGGATAATTAAGACGGTCTTTAACTAGAGCTCAGTGTTATGTATAATATGCAAATAGTAGATATTGGGCTGTGAGGATGGTGGGTGAAGCCGATACTTTTGATTTATGTGCAAAGTGATAAGTACGTGTTGCATACAATAATTTATTGTTATGTCACTGCACAATGAAATGTTACGCTACTTTGTTCATAAAATGATTTGCAAAATTATCTACAATATATACATTTCTGCATTATGTCTGTCTTTTTCATTGACATGTTTAACTCTTTTCTACAATTCTGAAACATCTCTAACATTAGCCGATACATCCATGTTTTTCTCTTCTTTATTCGACATGATTAAATAGTTTTGCAAGCATACACCGGCTTTCACTGATTCTATCATGTAAGGCGATATTTATGTTCATGTTCTAAAGAGTAGCCAGGTGCTCGTTATTTCTCCATAAGCACACTCAACTATGCAATTAATTTCTATTGGCCAGTTCTGACAACATAACCTCTCTCATTAGTGGATTTTATATTTCCTGCTCAGAAATTTAAAAATCGTCGATTGTACCTGGGACTGATGGCTCTGGTGATGGAACGTTTAATTCTTTTTGTGTCATTAGTTTTCCAGTACTATTACTGAACACCCAACCATCACTTTAATGGCTCGCAGACCCAGGGACGAATTTCTTATTAGCATCAAACACAACTTGGGGATGGATGCTTTGATGTCCCTTATAAATTATAATCATAGAAATATGTGTTTCTGTAGGAAGGAGTTTAAGAATAACGTCATTATCCAGATACCTGAGTTTGCTACAAATATAGAATGTCCATGGATCTAAGAGTAATGACCTTTATAGTAATCGATCAAGCAATGGATTAAGTTTTACTTAGTGTCGAATCCTTTGGAAATTTTTCGCCGTCAATTTTCAGTGAGTTGTGATTGGAAAACAATGGGAGTTAAGCAATTCCATATTTCTTTGCAAGTCTCTAGAATTATTTTGGACACTGAAGAAGGGCTTACTCTAAACAAGAAAGCTAGAAACGTGATATTATCACCAGTTGCAAGATATTGCAACGTAAGTTGTAGGCAAATTTTAGCTGGTATAGGAGCTCAAACAGCAAGTTTTTTTGGAAATCTTTGGTCCACCAAAGGTTATTGAAAACTTCTGGAGTCGTTCCAAAAAAGTTTGAAAATCCTTTTCGATCATACAGCTCCTAAGTCGATACAAGATTATTCCTAGCCATTTTATTTACTTTTTTGAAAACTTCAGACATACAAACTTAGTATACTTTAATTTCATTAGTCTCCATATTTTATACTTCAATTATACTGCCAACGCACTTTGGCTGGCAACCTTCAGATAACAGGTTCCCCTTAAAATTTCAGGTCAACCTACTAATTATAAACTGAATATTTAAAAAAAAATTTCAAAAAACAATCAACGATCCAAAGCTTTCCATAAATCATCTAAATCAAGCTCCAACGACAAAAACGTAATCCAGTCTTAAGAGCTTTCCAACAAGAGGTGTTCGACAATAGTACGTAACTACATGCTCTTACTGCGATAACAGGCTTACTAAAGCTTTAAATACAAGGGCTAGAAGAGTAAAGGTCTTATATACAGTACACGATATGTACTTGAACTGTATCCAAGCTGTCACTTAAGCCAAGGGATCTATGATGGAATCCTGTTCTTGCATTAATATAGAGATAGCCCTGTGTGAGTTTTCGCTGGCTATTATGAATCTCTATAACTATCATTGCTATTGGGTTTGCTTATGGATGTTGGATGAGAACTTTCAGATGAGATTATATAACATTTTGCAGATGGGCAGTTTCTTAATATTTAAAATTTTCATGATTGATTATTTTCGAGTACATTTCTATTGCCAACAACTCTGTACTATAGCATTAAGGTGATTATTACATCATCACGATGGTAATGTACTAAGATGTGGCCTCGAGGAAAGTTTCAATAAAATTAATGCCATTAAATTGTGAACAAATGCACTCAAAGTTTAATAATAATATATTGTCATGCATATGCAAATAAACATGCTAGTTAATGGAAATCAATTTTTTTCTCTCAAGGTCTAAATGAATTCAGAGAGTATAGATAAACGATATAAAAATTATCAAAAGAATAGCATATTTTATGAGAAGAAAGATATTTGTAAAAGAAGTGTCTTATCCGTAAGCTTTTTTCCGACATTGATGAGAAACAATTAGTGTTTAATCGTAATAGAAAAAAATTTCATCGGTTTCTTAATCAAGTCATTAACTATAATAATGATACCAATGTCGACTGCGAAAGTACCCTAAGAGGGAAAATTAGGAACTACCTAGCCCAATCAATACGACACACGAACAGTTTTAATCATTATTGAAAATGATTAGATATTTTACCTGATCATTTATAATTTAGGTGAATACAAGAAATACAAAAATGTATCTTCCAATTATCTGCAAAATTTAGGTGTTATCTTAGCAGATCTAAATCTTTCATTTGATTTTTGGAAAATCAGTACTCTATGAAAAAGCTATCACTTTGATTCACCATCTATCGCCTAATATTTACATACCGCTATCTATTGGGAACTGTTTATAGCTTCATTCGAATAAAATTGTATTATAAAATGTGTAAAATAAATTAATAGTAGTTTTCGTCACAAATGTGCTTCTCTCCTAGCTGTCCCTGGGCCCGAGGGCGCTTGCGAACCAACGCCCGAGGGACCGTTGGAACCCCCCTGGTCGGATGCACATGAGTGGTGAATGCTGTTTTTCCTACCGAGGGTGTACCAGGGTTGCAAAAGTGCCCAAGGTAGGAAAAGAGTTTTTAAAGCATGTATGCCATTTCTCTTTGATTCACAGCGACTATAAAAAAAAAAAAAAACCCAACTGAAATCATTATTTTTAGGAGGTGATAACCTAAGCACTACAAATCATCTCGAAGTTTGATTAAATTTTTCTGACTGTTGTTTTAGGTTACGAGTACTTTGAGAGATATTGTCTCAACAAATAATAAAAATCTCTCGAATGAGAACGAAGAAGAAGAAATCTTCCTGCTCCAAGTTGTAAATAATAGGGGCACTCAATCATGGCTGGACAAGTGCCTGAAAACGCCACGACTGAAACAATGCGAAACAAACGGTCCATTCGATCCAACGAGAGGAAGCGGGAAGCAAAGGCACGGACGGATATTAGTTTTCCGATTCTTCGAGTCCCATTTCTTTCTGTCGCTCCCTACCTCTCACCCTGGCATTTTTCTCAGTCATATTTCTAGCTTACGCATTTATCACTTTATGATATAGCCCGAGGATTCGAAGCTTTCTCTCTATCTTTTCTTCCCTTTCTCTGTGTCTTTCGTTGATTCACGAGGGCTAAGCCGGATGCAAAAAGCCGTGCCGACTTCCTTTCGTACTTCCTGTCGATTTCTCTGCTTCTTCGGAGCCTTTGTCTTACCTAGAAGTAAAAAAATGTTATTAAATCTTTGTTCAGAGAAAACTGCATGAGTCAATAAAATTGGAAGAAAGAAGAAAGCCTAGTACACTTTAAGGAGTCTCATACGTTAGAAAATACCTCCATTTGGATAAATTAATCAAGTGATCTAATGAACTTTGACAACAAATTTATAAAAATATACTATGAATTTTCGAAAAAGTCATTTATCATACAGAGACTTCTTTATTTTTTGTTGGTTTCTTATTTTTCGCAGCTTATTTGTTCCTTGAACGATTTCCCACAACTTTACCGATTTAAATATTCGAAATGTTAAGTGTGCGAAAAGCTAGTTCTAATTCTTGCTAGTTTCCAATCGTTTGGGAATATAAAATCAGACCATTTTTTGTGTTTACTTATATTTTAAAAATTCTAACCGATAAAGTTGTCGGCAATAGTTCAAAGAATATCAAGATGTCTAAAAAATTAAAATCGAATGAATAATAAAAGTCTGCATGTTTTAAATGTTTCTTTGGAAAATCGACAGTATACAACACTTATGTTATGATGCAATTTTAATGAAATAATTTTTTTTCCAACATATCAAGTACCCTTATTTTGTATTATGTAATCTATTTTCGTTAAATCTCATCAGGAAACTTAATTTATTTTATTAAAAATTGATGCCTTTATAACACACGAGACTCCTTAACGTCAGAATTGTAAAAATCGTGATTTGATAGTGTAAATATTTTTTTTTTTCGAATTTCGGGACAAACAACTGTGCTAAAAATGTCCTTGGTTATTTATTCAATTAAAACTGTAAGTAAAAAATTTTTAAATTGAAAAGACTACAATCTTGTAATTCTGCATGTATATATTTTGCTTGAAAGTCTTGTAAGCGAGAAAAAGATTTGCTTATATCAAGTTTTAAAAATAATTGTATTTTTACCTTTGAAAAAGTTAATTCTATGTAATCACACATTCTAACTTCGATTGCAATTCTTTTTACGTAAAAGTGCTAATTTTATACAGCATATTACAAAGTTCGTATATTCAAACATAAAATCAAAACATCAAGTTTTCACATCTCAGACGAACAAAATAACGTAAAATAACCATATTCCAAGTAAGCAGGTACATCATTGTCATCGAAAACATTTCGTTCCAGTAGCCCTTCCGATGAACAATTAATACACGTGACGTACCCCCAAGTTCCGCAGCAAGTGCAGCGCATATGGTGACGCGTCGGCGTCTTGTCGACACATCGAGAGGGTGGCTTCTCCCCCTCGTATATCTATACGCATGCGGTAGAGAACATAATTCATTTGCCACTTGTGATGTACGACTCTCACCAACTATCGTCTCGCAGCGCCCCTTTACGTAACGGTGGCTAGCCCCTTGTGGTGTGAGAAGGAAAATACATGGACGAAGATACAGAATCTCGCAAGACGTACGGGATTAGAGAGCTTTGGGAAGAGGAGGATTCGCTAGCCTTAATAAGCCAGAGTGCACGCGAGCTGGGTACAAAGAGTTTTCTTCGGTATAAATGAAGGAGTCGAGTCCTGGGAAATTAGCGGAGTTAAGGAAAAATGAGATATTGATTCGTAACAAAGAGCTCATGCAGTTCTACAAATTTTTTTAAAAGGGGATGGGCTTAAAGCGTGTGCGAATAAGTCATTATTTTGCACATTGGACCTGGTAACTTGCACCTTGTCACCTGCAAAAATGTTCTGGCATGTCATATAAACGCTATAGAATGTAAAAAAAGGCACTAAAACAGCTGAAACATGTTTTCGGCGAGTTCCAAGATAAATTGGCCTTCCACGACCAAGTATTGAATAAAAAGGTCGTGGATCTTGAAAAATACCCTTTGACGTACAATATCTTAATAATTTTTTGTTTATGTGAAAAAAGAAAAAAATACATGTCCGAAATTTTTTGATATTCAACCTGACGTAACAAAACAGGATTTTTCATGCAAGATTCCAACTGCAGTAGGTAAAGCTAGAAACATTATTAACCCGTCTAATGCTTAACGATACAATTTGCCATTTACTCACTATTTTCCTGCTTTGAATCAACCCGATCAATCCACTTCCATACGAATTTTAATGTTCAAACTCGTATCCCCGATTGCAACTCAATTGTCCCTCGTAATTGTATTCAGCCTCGCGAATCCGATCGACCAAATAAAAGTGGCATCGTTACATCGAAAAGAGAAGAAAAAAGAACGCAGAGCGTGAGAAACGCAACACCGGGTGGAAAAGTGCTCGCGCGTGCTTTAAACCAAATTTAGCGATTTTTAATTCCCGACTTCCCGGGCGAGATCCGGTCCCCGCTCCCAAACCCCCGCCCCGTAAAGCCAATACTCACAAGTCAGCGGACGGGAAAGCTTTTCAAACAACCAAGGCGCCCCCCTCCTCTTTATCCTAGCAGCCTCTGGAACGTTACAAATCGCTAATAAGACTTCGTTAGTTGGCATGGAGAGGGGAGGGATACATAGACCTCGGCTCCTTTTTTATCAGCTCCATTGCTGGTTCCGCGCCCACCCTGACTTTACATAGGCCCTGCTCGGAACTTTTCCGACTGTTCGGGAATCGATTGGGAAATAATGTCGGGGGAGGGCTCGATTATTTTGGTTCCCTCCTCGATGTTTTGCCCTGTTTGCGTCGTAACAGGACTGACCATTCCAATGCTTATATTTTTTATTGATTAGTTCATTCGATCATTTTGTGTGAATATGTACATTGTAAACCTTTAGTCCCTTGAAATCACTACGATCCAAAGCTAATTTTCATTCGCTCGTTATTCCAAAGAGTATAACGCGGTGGGTTCAGGAAAAAGATTCAAAAAAGAAAACGCACTCGTCCGCGAACTTTTCCCCGTAATATCGAGTTCAATTATGAAAGGGCAGATAACAACTCCGAACGTAAGGAAAACAAGGCACTGCGATCGACAAGGTATACGCGCGGGAGCGAAATAGATGGTCGGGAGGTATTGAACCCGATCGGGCGAAGCCCGGGGGGCTTTAATTAAATATACGGCAGCGCCCCTACGCCGCTCGCCGCGGTGCGTTTTTGCGCGGAAGCTCATCTTTTCCGATACAGCCGGACTTGGCTTGATGTACAGGCTGATGTTGGTTTATGTTCCGACGCCGAGGGCGTCTGTGTGCGCGTCTGGGGCTTCGCGTGCCTGCACGAATGGGATTTTAGTATCCGGCCTCTTCCATCCCGATGAGAGTCTTGTGGATGGAGGCATTAAATCACTCGCTATGAAGTACGAAAGCGGATACGCGAGGAGACGGCCGGAATCGGCAGTATCGGGATCCATACTTTAGTGTTCGTGCTGCCTGCTGTTATTGAACTTTTTCACACGCACTCCCACTGAAAAATCTTTTGCTTTCTTGTACTTTAGTGAGCATATAACAATACACACGAATGCGAAAACAATAAGGAATTCCCAGTAACTCACTAAATTGAAGCCATAGAAACTAAAAGTAAAGGAAGGTAAATAAAGATATATTCGACGAGTGCCTCAGAGCCACCGTCCACGAAAGCCGCTCGGTCTGCACATCGTATCTCTGGCCAATCACAGAGATGTACGTCCCTGATAAATCTTTACGGTTATCGTTACACGACTCACGCAACCGGTAACTACTTAATCGATCGTGGTAAAACCGACGGTTCGGTAAAAGAAAGAAAATTTGTGGTTAAGGAAAGAGTCAACTCAGATTCGGGTTGAAGAAGCAGTCAACTCGAAACGAATTTTTTTTCATCAAGTTTTGCAGTGGCAGCACTGATATTCTATACACAATATAGATATTACTAAACCGTATCAATCTCTAACGATGAAAATATCATATTTTAGTTTATATTAGAAATATCCGTTTGTACGAAAATCGATTAATATATAAATGAATGTATGTGATTTTCAATACATATAATTTTCAATACCTATTATTACTGAAAAATATTTGTTCATTTTTTCAATACAGCTCACCTAACGAAATGTTGAGTATATCACACTAAATACCAGTGTACAATTATTTTTACCTGCTCTCCAAGTCTCCATGGATCAGCTGACAATTCGGACAACTTACTGTTCCTCAAATTGTAAAATCCTTTTTCCTACCTCGGGCACTTTTGCAACCCTGGTACACTCTTGGTAGGAAAAATAGGATTCGCCACTCATGGGCATCTGACCAGGGCGGTCCCAGGGCCCGAGGGCGCTTGCGAAGCAGCGCCTAAGGGATCGTTGAGAGATGCACATTTGTGATGATAACTACTAATAAAAGACGTATACTTTATTGTATCCGCATCGATAATTAAACGCTATTTTTGTCACCTGAATTATTTTTGAGATCGTATGTCCAGGGAGCATTGATATTTTGCATAATGGACAAATCGCCTGATTCACAACCGCCTAATCTATGAAACTATTCCCAATCCATAACCATTCGCCCAAACTAATTTTTGTTCAAACAAAATAAACTCCATATTTTCTCAACTAAAATTTCACCTAAAACAGATATCGAGCCCAAAACAACTTTACATTTCATCAACTAACATTTCGCTCAAAATAATTTTACGCCAGCTTTAGAAAAATAATCATTTTTTCAGCTATTTACCTAATATTTAAATCTGTAGAAAAAAATTTATAATTTTTCAAGTTACACGGCACCTTAAAGATAATTCAGGGTCATACCATAAACATTTAAGCCTGGCATAGGGTTTACTATTGTTCTTTTTGAACTAAATAATTTCACAATAAATATTAGACTGACTGGAGTCTTACAGCATGAATCTGTTGACAGTCTAATATAGTGAATATAAAAACGAACCCTATCGCGGTGCAAAAATCAACGCCATTATCTTATCGGTCGGTAGAACTCTTGTGTACTCTATTTTTATTTTTTGTTGGGTTGTTTCAAATTTACAGTAAAAAAAAAAGTTTGTTAGATTTCCTCGTACAACCGTTTCCTACTAACTCACATAATTATCGTCTGATTAAGCTCAAATTTCGTAGATCGCTTCGAGCTTAATATCTATGCTGATAGTTTGCATTTGGACAGTTTTCATCGCAAAGAAAAATTTTACCATAATTTTTAATGCAACACTCCAAGAGAAAAAAATCAGTATTTTCGCCATAACTATTTCTCAGGCTTGCGTTTATGAACAAAGTTGTAGATCTCGATAAAATACAACTTTTTCGTGTCCTCATTTTACTGTATCTTGCAATACATATGCTTTATAACACAAAAGAGTGACGAAAACAGTGAAAATATCGTTTTTGTCTACTTCAGACATAATTACAAATCGTACAACAAAGTCTTGAATACAAAAGTTGTAGAGCTCATTGAGATGCAAATTCTTTGTTTCGTAAGTTTTGTTCTACTGTGCCGGGAAAAATCGTTTTAAAAGGACTAAAAAATCGTTTCATAGCACCTTTTTTTTTTGCATGACATTTGCGGATGAAATGTTCAATTCAAAAGTTGCACAGCTTATAATAATACACATTTTTTTGTTGGCCATTTTCGTCTACAGTGTCATCCTAACTCAGTAAATAATAAATAACAAAAACCGTTTTGAACTAGTCGACACATCGTTTTATAACACATCGATGGCTCACAAAAAAAGAATCAACACTCAGATTCCGTAGAACACAAGCAACACTTGGTCTTTCTGAAGAAAACAAGCAAAACTCGTTGCCCTCCGAGGAAAAGAAGCAACACCCACGACCCCTCCAAGGAAAAGAAACAACACTTGCTGCGGTCCGAAGAAAAGAATCAACACTCGCTGTCCTCCGTGGAAAAGAAGCAACACTCGCTACGCTTCAAAGAAATGAAACAACACTTCTAACCACTCCAACGAAAAGAATCAACACTTGCTAGGTCCCGACTAGAAGACGTCTAATATTTATTGCCATATTATGAGCAGTTTACAAAAAAACTGTTGTTTTCTGTTTGAGTTCTGTTTAAAAATTATTATTAGACTCGTGCAATACGTTGCTTACTTATATATTTCAAAAACGAATACCAATTAATTCATACGTAAATTTATTATGTTTTTATATTTGATAATGATTGGTAAATATATTTTAACCTTTGATAATGATATAAAATTCATTTCTACTATTGCTATTTCAAAAACTCAACAGATTATGGAAACTTATGTACGTCAGTAGTACGGGTACTACAGGGACAATCCCAATATCTTCTTAAAATGCTTGTTTATTTATCCCAGTTTATTTTTATTTATCAATCAACAATTTTCTTGATAAGATAGTCAAAGCGTAGCGAGTGTTGATTCTTTTCGGCGGACCACAACGAGTGTTGATTCTTTTCCTCGGAGGACAGCGGGTGTAGCTTGTTTTCTTCGAAGGGTCCGAGTGTTGTTTTTTTTCTTTGGAGCGTAGCGAGTGTTCCTTTTTTTCGTCGCTGGGCAGCGAGTGTTGATTCTTTTCCTCGGACCGCAGATATTGTCGCTTCTTTTCTTCTGAGCCATCGATATAACAAATTATTAAGACATCTGTGGACAAAAAATAGTCTTAAAATGACATCAAAATACAATTATATAATTAAAATTATACTTTTGGCTGTGGCACCTGGGGTTCATGTAACTTTTCAGAATGTTTTCTCGACTGATTTTCATCAATTGCTGATGCGCAAAAGCCTAAAATCAGTCGAAAAAACATTCTCCAAAGTGAAATGATACCATCCCTGACCATTGATTGGTTGTGCCTTATATGCAAGACATAATGTTTTGCATGAATTTAGCTGCTTGTTTTTCTTCCCGAGCAGCAATGAAAGCCAACTGAGGTGTTTGACGCCCTAGTATGGAAAGGGGGGAGCAAAATACAATGTCAACAATATGAAGAACATGCTGGTGACTGTTGGCAACACCAATTCGGGTACGTACAGCATTGGATGAGAATTTGGACAGCCACGTTTGAATATATTCGCAAAGAGATTAAAAAATTATTTACTAGTCATCGAAAGATGACTTTAGAAAGTCAGTGTACGTGGTTAGCAATTTTTTTTTTTTTTTTGTATAATCTATTGTTCGTTTTTTAGCTAGCTTTAATGCCTTATTTGTTTTTAAATATTTATTTACAACTTTTTTTCTTTTTCTTATTTTGTCACTTTCAAAGTGCGATCCTACTTGTTTCAAGCAGGACTAACATCTTATCTATCGAACAATCAAATATGCAGCTGGGAGGAAATGGTCAATGTCATTCCAAATATTTATTGAAAATACTTTAGTCACGACTTTCGACGATCAAAGTAAAATTGGGCTGCCCGCTTCATAAGCAAGGCTTACTCCTGATTCCAATCCTTTATATTAAGAACGTAAGCAAGGGCGAGATGAGGGATAGATAAGTACTCCTCATTACCAAAGGGTCTCGTTGATGAATTGTCCTGCATAAAGCCGAGCGCCCATGTAAGGGATACGAGTGTGGAAAAGAACTGACTCCAATTTTACCTGGTATAAACACCAGTTTAGCTAACATTGGCAACAACTATAGCTCGGATCTCAAGATATCTAGAGCCACCGGAATCCTTCGTACAAGCAGCAGATTGTTTGTACATATTATGTTCTTTATACCGATAACTAATTCAAACATGCTTTTTAATGACTCAGAAATGAATTTATTTGATTTTACTTTCTAATGAGGCTAAAACCAATTTGACCATGTTCATGTCTCTAATTATGATTTTCGAACTAATTTGCCATCTTCAACCATTGTTATAATCATCGTAATTGTCATCATCAACATTATCATAATAGTCATTACCTTCTTGATAACCATCACACTTATTATTTTTTCATCATCATTATCATCATAAGATATTAGTAGAAACTTTCTTTAAGGCTTTTTGATACTTTAAGTTGCAAGTCAAGTTGGCATTGATCGCAAGCTGAAGACCGTTGGCTTACCTTTTTACACGCACTACTAGAAAATAAGCGACAATCAGTATATACCAAAGATTTTAAAGAAGTACTACAAGAGGGCAAGAGCTTGGATTTGTTACTGTGCTCAGGCTTATAATAAGTGACTCAAAGCTTTGAGATAGGAATCACAAATTTTTCATCTGAAGTTTTTGGCAAAGGTAAAGAGAAACACTTTTTTTTTTAATTTATGCCGAAACATTCATTATCACGTTGTGGACGAAGGTTTTTAGACTTTGTATGATAGTAACAATTGTTATATTAAAAATCGAGATAATTTGCTTTGCACGTTAACGTTTATACCTGTTTGTAAAGTTGTTACTCGTTTTTGAAATATCCTTTAAATATTTTCTACTTTATTTGATCCTATTGCCGAATACTTTAGATTTGATAAAGTCCGTCAATTTGCTGTCGGAGGATGATGTGGAGGGAAAAAGTATTCTAACAATGGACTAAAAAATTGTATGTGCATACAAATGTATAAAAACTACTTTTTACTTCCTCGGGCTTTTTTGCAACCCTGGTACACCCTCGGTAGGAAAATAGCATTCGTAACTTAATTGTAAAGGCTTCTTTGCGAACCTCGTTACATCCTTCGCCTACGGCTCGTGCCGTAAACCTCTTGACCTGCAAATTAAAGCCTTTCCAATCTCGTACGAAAACTACTATTTCGTCCTCTTTTTAACGTAAGAGACCTTTTCTATTTCCAGAAACTTTATTTCCCTTTACGTGATTTAAAAATTTCACGAGCAAAGAGTCAAAGTCCTCTTTGGAAACGACTCCAGTAATACCTCATTTTTCTCATTACTTGTGAGACTTAAAAAGTCAGTTGCGACAGCCAATAATTCTTTAGTCTTAGTACTTATTCTTTTTCTGGTCGGGTTGCTTCATCCAAATTGATGGCCAACCCTGATGTCATTAATGCCATTGCATCTGCACATGTCTGTTCTGCAAGAGATTATGCCACTGATAGCGTTAAAGGTGTCTCTAAAAATGTTTCCTTGTCACTCTCCTCGCATGTATATTAGCTGACGAGTCAGAGACATTACTATTCTTTCGAAAACGAGAACTCATGTGGGGCATCGCTAGAAAAATCATCTTCCATCTCTTGCAACGGAAATCGCGATTCAGAGATGCAGTTCAATCTGCGTGAGAAGTAACACCCCATTTTTGCATCGGCGACAATCAAAATACTAGCAAACCCTCTACTTCCCTGTGATCATACTATCTCAGTTCCTTTCCAGGCAGCTCGACGAAGCTTGCCTCGCTAGTGCAGAGGCCGCCAGAGATATCAATAGTATGACAGGCCCGCGCGGCGCGGGACGCGCAACACCTCCCACCTCCTACCCACCCTCCATACGTACGGTGTCAAGAATTCATCGGCAGATGGGAGGGGACGAGGCGGTGGAACGAGGCGACATGGAATCGGGGGGCGAGCGGATCATAATTAACCGAATACCGATACGCCGCGCCAACGGCCCCCGCACTCCGTTCTCTTCATTTATGACGTGCGATCCAACGTGCCTGATTGTACACTGGACTGGCTGGTACAGGCTGGCCGGCCAACTTGCATCGCCCCTCTCCCCCTGCTCCTTTGGCTGCAAATGCCGATAGGCTCTATACCAACCTATACGCACGCACGCGCTGTCTTGATTTAGATTTTGCACGCCCAGGTAGCCTTGGTATGGCAATTAACGCCCATGTGTACTGGACTAGTGTCCCTGCTTGTGATTAGAGTCGGGTGTGATTAGCGAGCGGCTATTGGTCTATAGATTCTCATGTGCGCGTGTGTGAAGAGCCACACTGGAGTGCATTGCTACGCGGACGGTCATAGGCGCGCTTTGGAATTTCAGGTGTTTCGGGTATTCGGTGACGCGACGGTGCGATAGCGATGGTCGGCTCTGTTATTTTGATGAAAAATCGTGGGCGCGCTCTCGCGTGGAGGGACTGCTGTCTGGTGGGCGGGAAAAATGGAGTGTCTACACTTGCTCATCCCCATACAGCGGTGTACGATGTTCGAGGATTATTTTGATGGTTCTTTCTGATGGTGTTTCACGCTAGTATTAAGGGAGCCGGTGACCTTCAAAGCATCAAATTCACACCAAATATCTCAAATCATTCAAATTATAGAAACGACGAGACAGATTTTCAAATTCCAACTCATAAATCCGAAAAGGTTTGGAAAACTTAATCTTTGCATGGATGACGCTATTTCTACGATACGCGTGATAAAAGAGTAAATTTCGAATCTTACAACTTACAAACTATCCAGAGAGTCTATCTGATATTCCAACACAATAAAGATGGGGACGTCTTTACTCTGAATCTCAACGAATTCTGACGCCTATCGATTTGGCCACCAACTCCCTGAAGAGTTACATGCATGGATTTGAACTAGTCACGATTCATCAAGGGTATTCGTCAAGCTATTTCTTCGTTACGCCCTTGCAAGCGCGTCAAAACAATAATTCCCACAATACTCCTCATACCACGCATCCTGTGTACAGTTGATCGAGCGAAGCGGGAAGTCATAATGACGGCCGAGCAACGTAATTGGTTCTGCATTCGAGATTTTTCGAATCGTGCCGAGAGGGCTTGAGCGCGGACAAGTACACACGCTCGATGGTAAATGTTTACATCAAGTAGACGCATCGGCGTCACGCACCTGCAGCACCGTCACGTCCAACCCCTGCCCCTTGCTGACCCCCTCACTAGCGAGGACGCATAAACAGACGACGAGCATTTAAATTAAACGTCATGAAATTATAACCGGCTGCTCGCCCCCGCCCTTGCAGCAATCAATGCGCGGCCACAATTGGCTTTTCAAACAGCCCGGCTGTCGCTCGACAATGCCACGGTGCTGGCCCTGTCGTCCCTTCGGCTCTGGAAATTAGTGTGATTTTCCTTTGACTCCAAAGGGTTCGGATGGCTTCCGTGTTTGACTATCCATTTTTGACATTTTTATGTTTCGCGGGGGATTAAAAAACCAACATGTGCGCTTCATTTGATTTTAAGAGGGCGGGACAACAGTTTGCAAGGATGCGAGGTGCAAAATTAATTAGTTACATGAATGGAAATGCAAACATGGCATCACGCTGGCATCTGTACGGGATTAGCCGGTTATTTATTTGATATGTGTTCAATATGGTTACTTTTGATATCTCATTTAAATGTAACTAAATAATTTTCCTTTGCTAATCAAGTAGCAAAAAAATATTCGACAATCAGTGCCGTTGGTTATTCATGAAGAAGTATCTGATCAACAGGTGAACAGATAGGAAATCTACGAAAATGAGAAAAAGTGATGGTTAGAAGGTACTGAAGGACCTGTTTACATTTGACGTGATGACACTTTTTATAATTTTTAATTTTCTCACCTCTTATGAAATTTATTGCAAGAATAAGGTACCCCCCTTTCTAACTTACATAAAAGTATACACTGAAAACTTTTTTTTTCAAAATTGTTGTGCAATTTTCGAGGATCAAAATATCTTATCGGTAGCATCATAAATATAGCTGTAATACTGAAACTCAGTTATTTTTTCTGTCTCGAGAACGCGGGCAGACGTAGAATTTCAACAATGTGCACAAAAGGAAAAGGAATTTTAATCATCATCTCATGCACAGTTGTAGTAAGATTTTCTGTTTGCAAAAATTACATACTAAATTACAATCGTTATTTAATAAAACCATTAGAATAGGAATTGAGTTGCTTTTACTTTTGTACGTATTTTTTCCCGCAGGTGTTGAGTAGCGTCCTGTAAGGAGAAAAAGTGTCTAGTTACGTCCCGGTCATTTTATCTCATGGTAAAGTTGCGTCCCAGTTATTTTATCTCGTAGTTGAGTAGCGTCCCAGTCATTTTATCTAATGGCCGCATTGCGTCCCGATTATTGATTAAGTCGATAACTCGTTACAGTTTTCTCCATCGAAAGTTATCCAGGCTTTGGCCTGGTACTATAATACTTTGTATACAACACCAAAGTGTATGAGAACTGTAGATTGATAGTATGCAGAAAATTGGTAACACGCTTATTTACTTTGGTATGAGTCATTTCCACCTTAAATTGCTGTATTAAAACTTTATATGACTGATCAGTATTGTCTAGCACTGCCAAGTTAACACATTGCTCGATATCTAGTTTTCTGTACTGTATTGTGATGACAAAGTTTTGCGGGAGTGAAAAAAATATAATGCCATACCTTTGGATTCCATAGAGTTTTGAGGAACAATATTCAATCTTAAAAATGCACAGTTAAGAGCTGTTCAAGTTATTAAAAACTTAACTTGTATGATGGAATAAATGAACAATCTACACCACATGATAATAAGAACATTGATGAGGCTACACTAAATAGAAAAGTTTTGAATAATGGGACTAATTCCACACACTAGCAGTGCAGACAGATGTAGGCAATTTACTACTTTTTCAAAATCCATTTTAGAATTTCACAAGGCTCTCACAGCTTTATAACCGATCTCTTACAACAAAAAAATAGTTTTCGTTGATGATGAAAAACTAAACATGGTTTTATTTTTTGCTGCAACCAACATAAAAATGCTATCGACGTGTAAAATTATGTCATTATATTATTATACTGACAGTCCGAAGCTCGGGTAAAGTGGGACGGAAAAAAATGTTATGACTCATGGACTAAATGACTGCGACAAAACTCGACCATAGAAGTTATTAGCATCATCTTACGAGACGTGATTTGACCCCGGCCTTTTTTTCCCGCCAATCAATGTTAATAAACTTCAAGAGAAAAATTCATGGTAACTTTTGTTGCGATTTTAGCTGCTAAAGTCTCCCCAGCACGTGCGAGGACTTTCAAAAATTATGTACTATGTACTTGAAATGAATTTGCTCATCAACAAAATCTTATCAATGATTTCAGAAGGGAGTTTGAATGTTTTTTGTTAAGGTTTAAATATACATGAAGTTTGTATTTTTAATCCAAAGATCTAAAAAACCTCGCGAATCATTAGGTTCCATAAAAACTTTTCACTTCTCAAATTATTGTTCAGCATATTCTCAATTGTCTAATATATAAATTACTACCATTATTGGAAACAAGACAAAATCTACAGGTCCCGCAATATTGGTCTTTAGGTTTTAATAATATTTGTAACTAATGACTAATTGCAAGAATGTTAATTCCTGACGGGGATAATCCATATAAAATCCGTGTACTTTCATAAAAAGAGGCGTACGAGCATGGGTTGAAAAGAAAAAAACATATTGACAAACTTCACATTTTTTCACATCATTCACATCCATCAGAAAGGAAAACAGAGGCGCGCCATATAATTCCCTGAAGCTGTGACGCAGTAGTGCAGCAGGTCCCCTGCGCACTCGAGTCTCGCGATTAAAAATTCCGTTTGCACGAGACTGCAGCAGCAGCGGCAGCTCCTTGACTCGCTTCTTCCTCAAACAGTGACAACTCCAACACCTCCTCGAGCCCTCGTCAGCCCCAAAAAGGAAAAGCAGAAGCGCTCGAGGAACCGGGCGCGCGTGCAACATCTGCCACGTCCCGCGGCAAGAGCAAAAAGTCACGAGGCGAAGGAGACGGAAAAAAGCCGGATTCAGGAAAAACGGAGAGTACAGCGCCTCCGCGCAGCGTGGGAGCAAGAGAGTCAGGCGCGGAGAACGGGTGCAACTCTGTTTCCGCCCTCCTCCGCCTCCGAGTCCAGGGGGAGGGAGGGTCTCCTCAGCCTCGTCACCTCTCCACCCACCCCCTCCCCGGTTTTACGGGTCTGCCGCCAGCCGCCAACGTACGGTGTGCCAGAGAACGGCGGTAGCGGCGGCGGCGGTGTCGTATCTTGGCCTCCGCGGCGCGCCGCTCTATCGACGTGTACGGCCGCCACCGACGCCGCGCTCCCGCTGCACATCCGCGCACGCCCCGCCCACTCCATACACCCAACTTCTTCTCCGGGTCCCTCTTTCTCCCTCACTTATACTTGGGCGCTAGGAACTATCCGAAAGCCGTTCCTCTGCACCGGCTTCCTGCACTTCGTCGAGGGATATGTAAATATAGCAGCCACGCCAGTGTCCTTTTCTCGATTTTGCAGCTGGGTAGCTGGAGACAGGAGTTTTCCTTTTTCGTCGCGTTGTACTCAAGTAAATCATTTTCTCCTGCTTACATGCGCTTCGTTAGTACAATCAAGTGAATTCGTAGAGGAAAGTTCGGGCGGGGATGCGTTGGGAGTGCAAGGAGAAAGAGAAAGATGAATCGAGGATGACGAGCTTGCGACGAGGACGAGACAAAGGCGAAGCTCGCACAACTCCTAAACTCATTGACGTCGAATGAGCGCGATAAATGGAGAAAGTTGCACGGTGCATGTATAGGAAAGTAAAGACGGAGTAGGCAAAGCTGCACATTCAAAAGCTAAACGGTAGGGCGAGTAATTGTCGCGGGAAACATGACATTGTTGTCGAAAGTCGAGTTTAAAAAGAAGGTACATCTCTCGATCCTTGTCGAAAAAAACATTGTTTCCATAGTTATCCAATTTCAGCTCACGGAGAAACATGACTTTTTGGTATCAAGGAACACGTGTATAATACACGAGCCTCAAGCGCTCAATCGTATACTTAGCCCAGATCTTGAGGGCAAGTTTTCGGAAGTTCGAACGGAAAAGCACGTTATTGAGATGTCGAGTTGAGGGATTGGGGCTCATTCCTCGGATCCTGGAGAGCCTATACCCAAGAGTCGTCTGTACAGGAGAGGCGTGGAGTGCGGAAGTGTTGCGGATATCGCGAATTAACGGGGGATGGGAGACGGCGGTAGGCGCCACTGAAATGCGGCTGCACGTGCGTGGATTAGATCTTTCCCCCGTATAGCTATCTTCGTTACCTCGGGATACTAAGGAATTTGTTGTAAATGCCTGAAATACACTCTGCATGTTAGAACTTTACTTCTAGTCGAACTAAACATGACGATAATTTGATATGATTTTTTAGAATAACTATAACACATTTTTAGAATCAAAAATAAATCACAGAGGAGTAAAAATACCGGTGGGAAGGATAACCCACAATTAAATTTGTTGCTCAAGCCGTCAACAGACATACATCTGAACAAATACTTCTTCATTTGATATTACCTGTTTATGAATAGAGCAAATTCATACAAAAAGATTAGATAAAGTCCAAAATTTATTCTTATTAATCGTTTTTATCTGCAATTTATCCTTCTTAAAGAAAGACTTAGAAACAGCCATAAAATTTTGCATACTATTAAAACGTACCATTAAGTCTTAGGAGTGATTCGAGAATCAGAGCTAGGTATGTCATCGTAAATTAGAATCTGAAACTAAGGATGAGATCATATGGTGCGTGATAGACCTCTAAAATAGCCCTTGGTCTATAGATGGAACCAATATTGGCTATTGTGGACCTGTCTATTTTGCTTGTATTAGCTATTTCTATTGAGCAGAGTCTATTTTGGAGCTCTATTACGCACCATGTGATTTCACGCTTCGCTGAATAGCACGTAAAACTACCGTTCAGTACAATACAGTTTGCAAACTCATACCAGACAAGTGTGCATGAATAAAGCGTAATAGGAAATGGTGAAAGACGTTTGCTTTGTTAGTCTAACGTTTATTGGGCCTTTAAAGTATAAGATAATTCTTTCAACGACAGCAAGAAGAAGTCTAATATAGGGAACACAAAAGAGACAGTGTAGTCATTGGTCGAAAAAACTAAGTATCATGCCTGGGTTCGAACATACACCCACGATTTCCTACCTACTTGATGGATAATAAAATCTATCAGGTCAAACACTTTAGGTAACCCTACACTCTGACTACTTTACATCTGAACACCCACGACACCTCCCCGCACTCCCAATCCTTCTAAAAAAGAAAAAAAGTGCTGAGGAAAAAAGCCAGCGGGCAATCGAAGCACAACAAGCTGAGCAATCGAGCCTCGTAGAATAGCTTATCGAGAGCTTATCAGCCAACCGATCCGGCTCGCCGTTGTCGTCGTGTTCGCCCCCTCCCCGACAATCCCAAATCCAATGCGTCTCGAGAGCATCTCTGCAAAGGACACGCTCCCCCTTCGTCGGGAGAGGCATCAGCATCAGCATCGGCTGGAGAAAACCGAATTCGGTCCGTCGGCGTTTTTAGACGTGTTCCGTTAAAGACGGAAAAAGACAGACTGAGCCAACCAGCGAGAGAGAGAGAGAGAGAAGGGGTGCTGGCCAAGGAGGGAGGGAAGGGCGGGAAAAAGGATCGTCACCGGCAAGCGGCGGGCAGCGCTCGCGGCTCCCTCCTAAATCAGGGTTGATATCCTCGAAACAATTCGAGAGCGGGAGAGAGACGGAGCGCCCTCGCTCGCTGCTACTGTCCGGTGCGCCACGCCGCGCGGAAGAAGATTTAATTAAGCCCGAGCCGATTTATCTCCCTGACAGCCGGGCCGCCACCGCCGGGCCCTTCCTCTCTTTCTCCACCTTCGCAGCCCTCGCTCACTCCTCCTCTTCCTTCCCTCGAAGCAATGTCGAATCCTCGGGAGCCTTTGCTCTCCCTCCCTCTCTCTTTCTGGCATCTCGGTCTCTGTCCTCTTGCTGTATACTCGGCTCTGTTTTGCCGCTCCCGAGGGTCGGAAAATGCCGTAGGCGGAGTTGAGAGGCGTGAGAGACAGTATAGACGGGAGCTCGCACCCAGAGGCGGACACTGGCTACCCTTTTGCTTGCTACTGCAGATACGTACATGTATACACGCGTATGACTATATCTATGAGTTGGAGGCTGACCCCGTGCGGTTGTCGTGTGTCTTGTTCGCTCGCGTACTTTCCTTTCGCCTTTCTTTACTTCCTTTCCCCGCTTACCCCTTTTTTCTCCACCCTTATTAAATGTGATTTAGGGAGGAGTTTTACTAAGGAAGCGTAAGTGGACACGTCCACGTGCGCAGAGCGGTTTTCTGTATGAAGGGTGAGGATTTTTTTTGTGAAATAGTAGCGTTGATTAATAATTTTTTAGACATTACAAGGCAAAGTATTGTGTATAATACAACGTCTACCGACTGTTCGAGCCATCTGTTTCTCTTTTGATCCATCTTATTTTGGTCATTTAATGTCCCCAAAGTAGGTATAGTTTCTAATCTATGTAAACAAACCCATTCAAGGAACTTTTTCTGAACTAAATTATGGATCAGTCCATTGTAAGACTAGTCACTTGTAGATTATGCTAAAGTAACTTCAGGGGTATTTTCCATTGATCGAAAATGTCTTCACTTGGATATAAAAAGCCATGAAAAGTCAATTAATGACCTTACAAAGTCCAATTGTCCTATAAGATTGGTCTCAGAGTTTAATAGTCCATACAATGACTTGCACTTCCGACAATACTCAAATTCAGTAGAAGTCATTTAGTATTGACCAAATGACTTCTGAATTCTTTCCAAGATTCGATACGAGTTCCAATTCTCAATTTCATTCTCTGCAAACACCAAACAACTTTTACGAGCCTTATTACCCCAAGACACCAAGAAACAAGATATAACGACATTGTAGAAAAAGCATTTTGAAAGATTTTAAGCGCTACATCCTCTATTTCGGTCAACAACGGTCTGAACAACAGTAAGGATGAGGTTCAAAGCCTTTCTGCACCGACCTCCCTTCTTCCTCACACTTCCACTGTAATCCAAGTCATACGAGTACTTACCCTCCGTGACGCCCAAGATAGAGCCCAAGAATTAACACACACCACGAAACTACAACAGGACGACGACGCATCCTAAAGACAAAGTCGAGTCGGGTACATGCGTGGTTACGTCGTGCAATTATGTACACATGCATACGAGTATATCCACACACACACGTTGTGTCCTCTCCTTCTTCCGCGTACGGTTTATCCATCTCCCGACTCACAGGCATGGTGTACCGTACGTGTACAGAACGTAGGTACCATCAGTATCCTCTCCTTGTCGGTCGCTGCTAAGGGAAAGATATGGGTAGGGTTGGAGGAGATGGGGTAGGGATGAGAGGGGGCTGCTCGGGTGGCACCCTCTTGCAATTATTAATTAACGCCTCCGCTACTCTCAAGGCATTAGCGCCTGGCTAAGAGCAAAAGCCTTCCTCCACTATCCCGGCTCCTTTCTCTGCTCTGCTACTACCATCACTATGCATGTATGTATGGGTATATGTAAATCTATGTATGTATGTATGTATGTATGTATGTATGTATGTATGTATGTATGCATGCATGCATGTATGTATGTATGTATATATGTATTATACTATAGTCGTTGGAGTGTTGGTTGTCTTTCTCTTTCTGCTCCACTCTGCTCTTTTCCCAGCGTCAAAGAGCCACGCTGGGATGTAACGCTATACCTTCGAGCGCAAATACCTTTGCATGGATCAGCGGGGTCATGTAGAGGTGGACTTAGCTTACAGAGACTTTTTGTCTCCTAAGATTTTCCGCGGAGGAACGAAGAATTACGGTTGATGGATAAGAAGTGTGGAGTTGATCGAACACGTCAGCACGATGATTACTACAAACAAACTTGCACGCGTGTCTCGCCGAATTTTTTAAATTATCGACCTAAAAGGAAAGAGACCCTTTCTTTTGGACTAAAACCAAAGATGTTCTGGGTATGTTTAGAAGGATTTTTTGCAATTCTTTGTGAAGGAGAATAGTTTTTTTGTATTACAAAGCAGCAATAAATCGATCACTGACTGGAAAAACTTTATATTCTTAATTTTATTTCAACAACATCGCATATCAAAATTCGTTGTTTAAAATGTCAGAGGTAACATTTCTTTTTCAAAAACATTGTACGCCAAAATTTGTTTTAAAAAATGCGGTATCACACAATTGCTTACAACGTCTGGTATGAAAATTTTGAGATACAATGTTATCGAAATAGTATTTTCAGATACGACGCGCGACGTCCCTCTACACTTAAAGAACGAGATGGTAAGTCAATACTTTCTGTTAAATAACTTCAATGACTGAACGTTGAACCAGACTAGAAAAGTCAAAAACGAATCCAGAATCAAATTTAACCCTTTAGTATCGCAGTCTCCCGATTCTCCATCGATTCCCCACACCTAAGCGTCTCAAGCAATAAGCGTATCGGAGCCCGCGCAAATAGAAAAACCTCTCCCCACCGTCGTGTACCGGCTATAAAAAAAGAAGGAAATTGTCCTGCGAAGACGCGAGAAGGGGGGAACTGTTGTGCACGGGATCTCCATAGGGCGCAAGTGGAAGCGACGACAGGGGCACATCCAGAAGCTTGTACGCGTGGCTGCCTCACAGAGCAGTGGAGCCCGAGAGGGATAAGGATTTATAGTTTAATATCTCTATGCCGGGGTGTTGTCAC